>NCQV01093795.1:16233-28045 GCA_002740545.1 Lophocereus schottii | reverse complement strand
ACCATAAATTGCCTTTACGCAAAAAAGTCGTTCTCCACAATCAAACAAAAACATAAAGTTAAGAAAATGGCAACCACCCTTTCAAAAAAAGGGATAAAAAGGAACAAGGTAAAAAAAGAAAAACGTAAAATCAAAGGAATCATTTTACCGTGGCATTTGTTGTTGAACTGGCTACCAAATCAGTCTGAAAGTACAAGCTCTCAGGTGTATATAATAAAATGCCAAAAAAAAAAGTACCTTTACTTCAAGGGGGACGGGAGACTATGGCAGCCCTTGAACCACATTATAGAGTAATTGCTATAGTGTTATATCTCATAGACAAAAACAATGCATTATTAATATTATTGTTTTTATTATTCACAAATCTAATGTAAGCGTATTATGTAACACGCTAACAAAGAAAATGCACATAAAATAGTTGTGAGAAAATTTAGTTACTTTTTTTATCTAATACATAACAAATGACATCATATTTTCATTAAACATTATGCATACAATTGCTATGGATCCATTTTTCAATAAAACTTAGGAGTTTTTCATGTCAAATACTGATGGAGCTTATAAAAGGAATCCGGGCTTGGCTGGGAGAGGGTTATATTCAAAGACAACAAGAGATTCATAATTGAGGTTTTGATAGAGCACCACAGTTTTGTACATCCTCCAGAGCCGAGTTAAGGATATTTCATAGGAGACTGTTAATGTCTCGATAAAGAAATGTAAGGCATTTGAAAATTCTGGTGGATTCTAAGCGTATCGAAAGTTGGTTGAAAAACGAATAAATACGTACGCATCTTCAGCTTCACTTGATCAAACATTGCAAGGCTTCGCTCATGATGGAGGAATGGGTGGTTTGAGTGCAACACTACAAAACTATAGATTGGTTGGCTAATCAAGTAGTTGATGTGTTTATCAGGTGTTGGTCAGCCCTAATATAATTCGGACAAACGAAAATTAAGCTGTTAAGTGATGGAACCCTAATCGCGCTAAACTTATATAAAGAGATTTACTGGGTCAATTATGGATGCAACAAACATACAAAGCTCTAAATTGCGATTTCCGACATCTTCTCCTCCTTCACGGCCTCCCAACCATCTAGAGGGATTCGGGTTTAAGACATGACATTCGAGGCAACTTTACTAGTTGCCTCAGCATTATTCATACTATATGGGCTAATTCTAATAACCTATTCCGTGCTAAGATTAGTCCTTTATTTTCTTAAAGTGTTATAAAAGCCTAAATTACTTGATTTAGTCCCAATTGATATGTTCATATTTGACCTACATGATTAATTCGTTTAATTTTGTAATCATGTTACTAAATTGTTCTTTAGCATGTTTTTAGTGGCTATGTATACCCTAGATTGATGATATGTTCATCTTAACTAATTCAATTATGTTATTTATTAACAAAAGCATGCTTCTGTGATTATGCCGCCGCATCAGATTCAACTATTTTTTTGGGTAACGAAGGCATGCTCCTTATCATATTGATGATATATCACCATGGGTGGTGTGGTAATACCAAGGGACGAAAAATTAATGTATTTAGGCTCAATCTTTAAGGAAAAAGGAAATATTGATGAAGATATTAACTAATGTATTAGAGTGCAATGGAAAAATATTTCCAGAGTATTACGTCATAAGAAAATTTCAGCATGATTGAAAGAGAAAGTTTATCGTATGGTAATAACACTAGCTTTGTTAATCTTTCATAGTGCTGGCCAATCAAGAAGAATTAAGTTTAGATATTCATGACAACAGAGATGAGAATGATTCAATGGATATGTGGCTATATAAAATTGGATAGAATTAGGAATGAAGTAATTAGAGAGAAAGTAAGAGCTGCAGCCATAGAAGATACGACGAGGGAGACTAGAATAATATGGTATGGTCATGTTAAGAGGAAGAGTGTGAATGCACCTGTGAGGAGTTGCGAGATGATTACCTGCCGAGATGTAGAAGAGTAGAGGATGGCAAAAGAAAAGAGGGCTATTATTACTGCACCTCTGATTGCTTAAGTAGTACCCTTATTATTTGTGGAGGATATAGCTCAGGAAAGAAGTTTGTGGAGATCTAGGTAAGGTTTCAGATCGTTGGCTAGTAGATTGATCTTTACAAGGTTATTATTATTGCACCTCTGATTGATTAAGTGGTATCCTTATCACATCTACATTATCACCCCCACCTCTGATTGTTCAAGTGTAGATTATGCTTGGTTAGATTAGTAGTATGTCAGTAGTTGTTGCTTAAGGTACGTATATCTCTTTTCTTCTATTATTCCTGTTAATTTGTGTTATTTAAAGTAATTCAGGTATTGTATTTGTCAACTTTGTTTATCAATCGATTTTTCAACTTCAAAATATTTTCTTAAAAATTTTTTATATGAGTCTATTGGAAAAAGTCTCTACGTGCAGTCACGTATGTAGAAATAAGACTATCTATATATGAATCTTCTCAGACCCTGCAAAACCGAGACCTACACTAAGAAGAGTTGTTGTTGTTTTAATTTATAAACTTTTTGCTTTGTGTGCCTATGTATGCCCAGAATAATACTCGTAAAATCAAACCCAATATTTGATGATTAGTTCGTTTTAATTTTATGATTATGTAATTTAATAAAAGCATTTTTCTTGGAGATGTGTATGATAGCTATGTTCCAAAACACTAACCCTATCTACCCTCTGTCCAAAGCCTTAACCTCACTCCCTGCCAAGGTGGCCTCAGTGGGTTATCTTACATTACCTCAACCCCACTAACATGGCGGTGGTGACGCCTAGGTAGTCCACTGAGCCATTGAACCAGCCTCTAAATTTAAAAAAAAAAAAAAATAGAAAGGGTAGATGGAATACCCGCATTTTCAATTTGGTTATAGACTAACTAATATGTGTAATAATGTTATCAAATCGTAATTATTTTATTTTAGTTAAGATGGATTAATATCGGTGTGCTTATTTGAGTAGATAATTTTATTAAAAATGAAGCTATTATTATTATTAGCTTTGAAAATTCACAATATATTCACTAGCATAAGATAATACTTTGTCAAATATTAGACCAAGTATTACGATTAATGAGCTGAGTTTGGAGTAGGAGACCCAATTGAACTAGTAATAGACTTCAAAAAAAAAAAAAAAGAATAAGGGCTAAAGCCCCTGCATTTTCACGGCAGAAGCAGCAACAGGGGTTTTTGGTGCCCTCCTCGTGACCCCTGACCACGAAGAGGGAGAGACCACCGCCACACTAGCGGTCTGTCTACTGACCACCATTGCACTTGCCATGCGCTGCAACCCTGACAAGCTCGAGAACACACACACACACACACACACAGAGAGAGAGAGAGAGAGAGAGAGAGACCGAGCCAGAGAGTCAGTAGGCCAGAGATTGGTGACTTGACGACCGTTCTCATCATGCGAAAGTGCCAAATTGGAGGTGGAGTAGTAGGTGGTTAATCGGGAGCAAAGGGGGAGCAAACCGAACCATACAAGCCAACCCGAACCAAACCCTAAGCCGAGTCCTTAAGCTTGGAGCGAGGTGAGTGTTCCCAATTCCTAAACTACTAATAATTTTGCAAGTTTTAGCATCCCTTTCTGAGTTGTTTTGATTATTGTTAGATTTCTAAATTAAATGATTGGGTCTGAGATGAATCTGAATGTGTTGGAAATAAGGGTTGTAGAAGGATAATTTGGCTACTTGGTATAAATTGACCGTCAAATTGAGCTGCTTGACTTATTGATGGAATCCCCCTCAAGCCAAGACATTGAAAAAGGACTAACAAGTCTAGCAAGGTCCCATTAAAGCTCCAAAGTCCAAGCCATGGCTCACGTTTTGCTAAGGAGTTAAGGAGAAAGTCTCGGGTTCCATGACCAGAATGTATCCGGTTTTGTTCATGTGATTTCTTAAGTTACATTGTGGCTTAAGTCCATTATTTTTACATTTTCGGTTCCCCTAGATGTTACCTTTCAGGTCTAAGCAATTAAAGTCAATCATGCTCAATCGAAGTGAAGGAATCAAGCTATTTTGTCAACCCTGCCAGTTTGGGTCCCAAACTATCCATGTACATGTTTAGGTGAAATTTTCCCCCTTAACCAAGTCATAACCTTGATTTCTTTGTTTTGAGGGTTTGTACACATCCTAAGGTTTCCCCCCATGTCCTGAAAACAAAATCATGCATAGTTTAATTGGCTTAAAAGAGGGGCACAAAACCGGGCAGAAATTAACTTTTTGAACCCGGTTAGACATTACATGTGTTTTCCCTTTTCAAAGGGTTTGCTCAACTGGTTGTGTACTTTCTTACTTCCAATCATGAGTCAAGGCTGCAAGAAACACCATCATTTGCTGCAAACAAGCCTTGGAAAGAGCCTAACCAATGGGAAAGAAAAGGAAGGTATAGCACCTTGCAACCGGATTGATCAGCCGAAAAGGAACATTGCTTTATGACTGTTTTTCTCCACTTTTTCTCTAGTATTCTGATGTTTTAAGGCTAATTAAGTGTATTAATGTTAAGCTTGTCATTTGTTTTATATTACTAAGCTTACAAATTGTGATTAGCCTAAGTTAATCAAGCTTTGTAACTAGCTTAGTTTTAAGCGCTCATTAAGCATGCTTAAGAGGTTTCCTTCCTTGCTTAAGAGTTTTCCTCCTTAGAACGGAAACCTCCTAAGTCCCCGTAGCTGCCTTAGGCCATGTGTATAAGGCAATTAGGAAGACTCATTTTGTAACTACGCTTTGATACACATTTAAATCAGAATTGAGAATTGCTCTTGTTTCCTTTAAACACTTAGCTTGCTTATCTCTAACCAGGCTTGTTAGAGTGGTGATCAAGTAAGTCTTAAGCCTTGATTATGTGGTGATATCTATATCCTAATTAAGCTTAAGGATCCTAAACTCAAGCTTAGAGGTGATATCTGTATCTAAGCAAGAGTTTAGATCACATTTATCCTTCCCTTGCTTTCATATTCTCCTTAGACTCACATTTAATTTCTGCTTGCTTCTCTTTGCATTTGAAATAAAATTTGAGTGTTAGTTGAATTCCCTCCATAATTACATTATATTTGGTATCAGATCTAAGTTTCTCCTTAGCCTGGTATTCTCCTCCACTTTTCCAGATTCATTTCCACTTCATATCCAAACACAAGTTCTAGCCATAAACCGGTTACAAGATGAGTATGAGCACAAGTTTGGATGAGAAATTTGAGGCAGTCATGAAGAATTATCAATCACTCTCAGCCCAAAATGAGATGTTGATAAGGAAAATCAATAAAGATGCCCAATGTGACTAAGAGCTCAAAGCTTAGAATGATTACTTGAGAAAGCAACTTGGTGCTGTTTTGAAGCAAAAGTAGAAGATGTGTGAGGAACCACCCAATCTGATTTTGGAAGACAAGAACATGTGGCTATTCATGCTCTGGATTCATCTAGTGAGGATGAACCTCTAAGGATGGCAAGGCCAGAACCAAGGATTCAAGCAACTCTAATGATTTTAAGGTTGAGATCCCAAGTTTGAAGGCAAGCTTGATCCTGAATTGTTCTTGGATTGGATGCATACAGTTGAGCTATAAGGATGTTCCAGAAGACAAGAAGGTGAAATTGGTGGCTTTAAGGCTCAGGAAATATGCCTATCTTTAGTGGACAAACCTATGTGCTAAGAGAGTTAGAGAGAGAAAGACAAAGATCCGAACATGGGAGAAAATGAAGGCCAAGCTTAAAGCTCGTTTTCTACCCCCAACCTACGTCCAAGATCGTTATTCTCGACTCTATCATTGGACACAAGGGAGCTTAAATGCAGAGGAGTATACTCGTGAGTTTGAAAAGCTTGTCATTAAGTGTGATCTTCAAGAACCCAAAGAGCAGAACATAGTTAGGTACTTGAGGCCTTGATTCTAGGTATGCTAATGTAGTTCATTCGCAAACTTATACTACTTTAATGAAGTGTGTACTTGCTCACAAAGTTAAGCAATAAAAGAAGTCAAGACAGCCCCCTAAACCTCAAAACACAAAACCCTTTACCCGGAATCAACCCTTTAACAAGGGGAGTTCCGATCCCATTCCCAAGCCCCACAAATATGCCCTCTTCCTTTCCACAAAGACCCTAAACTCCACAAAAGAGCCAAACCCCTCAAAATATACCCAATCCTATCCCCATGAGCAACAGAGGGTGCTTTAAGTGCCAAGGCCTTGGGCACATTGCCTGGGAATGTCCAAACCATAAGGTAGTTACCTTAGCTGAAGGGGCAGCTGTAAATGAGGTGTTTAAGGAGGAGGAAAAGGTGAAAGATACTGAGGATGATCTTAAGAAAACTCGAGAAGAGATAGTGGAGTAGGCCAATGAAGGAGAGATGCTAGTTTTAAGAAGAGTATTGAGTGGCCATAAAGGAGCAAATGACGAACAAAGAGAGAACATCTTTCATTCCCATTGTACAGCTCAAGGGAAGGTGTGTTATGTTATTATTGATGGAGGGAGCTATGCAAATGTAGTTTCTCTTAGCATGATTGAGAAGCTAGGCTTGCAAACTATGACTCATCCACACCCCTACAACATTCAATGGCTGAACCAGAGCAAGGGTATCCAAACGAACTCTCGGTGCCTTGTTTCTTTCTCCGTTGGAAAGAACTATCAAGACAAACTTTGGTGTGATGTTATTTTCATGTATGCATGTCATATCCTATTGGGAAGACGATGGTTGTATGACCATAAGGTAATGCATAATGGCTTCTTGAACACATACTCCTTTACTGAGGAGGGGAAGAAGATTACCTTAGACCCTTTATCCCCATCTCAGCTCCATAAAGATAAACCCCAAATGAAGCCAAAATAATTTGATTTGCTTCTTCCTTTTAGTGAGCCATTGTTAAAGGCCTCCCACCATGAATTCAGAGCCTTTAAAGAGTGGATATTGAATAGCCTAAATGAACCAGAATTCCCTTTACCAGCTTACCCCGTAGCCAAAGCACTCATACAGAAATTCTGTCATTTGTTCCCTGAGGAGATACCCATGAGTTTGCCTCCTAAAAGAGATATCCAACACCACATTGGCCTTATTCCTAGATCTGTCCTCTTAAATAAGCCATCTTACAGAATGAATCCCAAGAAAACCTTGGAGCTTCAAAGGCAAGTTTAGGAACTAATGTCAAAGGGCTTAATCCGTGAGTCCTTGAGTTTGTGTACTGCACTTGCCCTATTAGTTCCCAAGAAAGATGGAGGAATGCGAATGTTTATGGAAAGCAGGGCCATTAATAAGATCAGAATCAAGTATAGGTATCCCATACCTAGACTTGAAGATATGTTAGATGAGTTACATGGCTCTCAAGTGTTTTGAAATATTGATATTCGAAGTGGATACTACCAAATTTGGATTAGAAAATGTAATAAATAGAAGATGGCCTTTAAGACTAAAGGATGGCATTGTGAATAGTTGGTTATGCCCTTTGGTCTTTCAAATGCTCCTAGTACCTTCATGAGATTAATGAATTAAGTGTTTAGGCCATACATTGGCAAGTTTGTGGTAGTTTACTTTGATGATATTCTGATTTACTCTAAGAATGAGCAAAAGTATCAAGATCATCTTACACAAGTCATGCTTGTTCTTGAACGTAAAAATATGTTTGGTAACCTTAAGAAATATGCTTTTTCGCTCATGAGGTGACATTATTAGGTTACATTGTTATTAGAGATTGCATTAAGGCAGATGAGAGCAAGATTCAGGCCGTTCGGTCTTGGCCTGTTCCTCAAAGTATTCATGATGTACGAAGCTTTCATGGGCTTGCATCTTTTTATAGGAGGTTTATAAGGAACTTTAGTACAATCCGCTCCCATGACTGAGGCTATTAAGGATACATCATTCAGTTGGAACCCCAAAGACCAATCTGCCTTTGAAGAAGTGAAGAAGAGATTTACTCAAGCACCTATCCTTGCCTTGTCGTACTTTGAGAAAGTTTTTAGAGTTTAATGTGACATCTCTGGAGTTGGTATAGATGGTGTTCTTACTTAAGAAGGTAAAACTTTAGCCTTCTTTAATAAGAAACTATGTGATTCAAGAAGAAAGTATTCCACCTATGATAAAGAGTTTTATGCTATCATAAGGTGCTTAGAGCATTAGAGCCACTATCTGATTGCAAGTGAGTTTATTTTACATCTTGACCATGAGGCCTTGAAGTATATTCAAGGCCAACACAAGTTAAACTCACCTCATGCCAAATGGGTTGAGTATCTCCAATCATTTCATTTCAGAATCAAGCACAAATGTGGAAAACTCAATCACGGGGCCGATGCTCTCTCCCGGAGGTATCTACTTTTGCTTCAGTTAGATGCTTGTGTTCTTGGATTTGAGCTTCTAAAAATTTTGTATGCTGAAGATGAAGACTTTGCAGTTTGTTCAAAGCACCCCAAAGGTATTTTTTGGTTCAAGAAGGGTTCTTGTTTAAAGGTACGTGGCTGTGTGTACCTAAGTGTAGTACCTATGAGCTCCTAATTAGAAAGATGCATGGTGGATCCTTGGTTGGTCATTTTGGAGAAACAAATACATTAACTATGTTAAAGAAATATTACTACTAGCCAGGAATGGAGATATAGACGTCCTAAGGAGATGTGGTAAGTGCCAAGCTGCCAAAAGTCATACCTCACCCCACGGCTTATACACACCCCTTCTAGTACTTACTTTTACCTTGGGTGGATGTAAGCATAGATTTCATTTTAGGTTCATCTAAAACCAAAAAGAACAAGGATTCCATATTTGTAGTGGTGGATAGGTTTTCAAAGATGGCACACTTTATACCATGCAATAAAACAAATGATGCTACACACATTACTGAGTTATGTTTCAAAGAGGTAACTAGATCACATGGTATCCCCAAGTCCATTTTCTTTGATAGGGATACAAAGTTCTTAAGTCATTTCTGGGTTACTTTACGAAAGAAATTGGGTACTAAACTCATGTATAGTACCACTTGTCACCCTCAAACTGATGGGCAAACCGAAGTGACTAATCGAACCCTAGACACTCTCCTAAGGGCTCTAATAAAACTTCATGTCAAATTTTGGGATTTACTCTTGCCACATGTTGATTTTACTTACAACAACGCTCCTAGCAAGGCTAATGGTCTTTCTCCTTTCAAGATGGTCTATGGAATTGATCCACCAAGTCCCCTTGATCTCACACCACGACCCTTACGCCAGAAACCAAGTGCGAATGCAGCAACAAGAGTATAAGAGATTCAGAAGCTTCATGAGTTGGTTAAGAGCAAAATTGAGAAGACTAATGCATCATACCAAGCTTAAGAAAAGAATCATAAGAGAAAGATGGTTTTTCAACCTGGAGATCTCATATGGATACGCCTACATAAGGAAAGATCTCCATCTAAGAGGAAGAACAAGTTAATGCAAAGGGCAAAAGGTCTATTTGAGGCACTTAAAAAGATAAATGATAATTTTTATAAGGTTGAATTGCCAATATGGAGTTTCAGCTGCATTCAATATGGCTGATTTGAGTCCTTATCATGCTGACAATTACCTTACCGATTTGAGGATCAAATCTTTTCAACAAGAGGAGGATGATGGAATCCCCTCAAGCTAAGACATTGAAGAAGATCCAAAAAGTCTAACAAGGTCCAATTTAAACTCCAAAGTCCAAGGCATGACTCACATTTTGCGATGGAGTCAAGGAGAAGGTCCCGGGTTCCATAGCCACAATGTACCCAGTTTTGTTCATCTGATTTCTTAAGCTACATTGTGGCTTAAGTCCATTATTTTTGAATTTTTGAGTTCCCCTGGATGTTACCTTTCAGGTCTAAGCAATTAAAGTTAATCATGCTCAGTTGAAGTAAAGGAATCGAGCCATTTTGTCAACCCTGCCAGGTTGGGTCCTAAACGTTCTGGGTAAATGTTTAGGTGAAATTCGCCCACTTAAACAAGTCATAACCTAGATTTCTTTATTTGGGGGATTTGTACACATCCTAATGTTTCCCCCCATGACCTGAAAACAAAATCATGCTTGGTTTTAATTAGCTTAAAAGAGGGCACAAAATCGGGCAGAAAACAACTTTTTAAACTTGGTTAGACATTAAGTTTGTATTCCCTCTTCAAAGGGTTTGCTCAGCTGCTTGTGTGCTTGTTTACTTCCAATCATGAGTCAAGGCTACAAGAAACACCATTATTAGCTGCAAACAGGCATTAGAAAGAGCCTAGCCAATGGGAAAGAAAAGGAAGATTTGGCACCTTGCAACCGGATTGGTCAGCCAAAAAGGAACATTGCTTTACGACTGCTTTTCTCCACTTTTTCTCTAGTACTCTGATGTATTAAGGCTAATTAAGTGTATTAATGTTAAGTTAGTCATTTGTTTTGTATTACTAAGCTTAAGATTGTGATTAGCCTAAGTTAATCAAGCTTCGTAACTAGCTTAGTTTTAAACGCTCATTAAGCGTGCTTAAGAGTTTTCCTCTTTAGGAAGGAAAACTCCTAAGCGCCCCCCCTAGCTGGCTTAGGTTGTATGTATAAGGCCATTAGGAAAGCTCATTTTGTAACTAGGCTTTGATATACATTTGAATAAGAATTGAGAGCATTGCTCTTGTTTCCTTTAAACAATTAACTTGCTTATCTATAACTAGGCCTATTAGAGTGGTGATCAAATAAGTCTTAAACCATAATTAGATGGTGATATCTGTATCCTAATTAAGCTTAAGGACCCTTAACTGAAGCTCGGTGTTGATATATATATCTAAGTAAGAGTTTAGATCACATTTATCCTTCCCTCACTTTCGGATTCTCCTTAAACTCGTCTTTGATTTCAGCTTGCTTCTCTTTGCATTTAAAATCATATTTGAGTGTTAGTTGAATTCCCTCCATAGTTACATCACTTATTAAGTTTCTTGGGGCTAATCAAGTTAGTCAGCTGGTTGTAATAAATTGAAACTGAAATTGAATTGTTTAGAATGGTTTGAGTTGAAATGATGAGTTTATTTTTTAGGATCTTGTGAAAGGTGCCATGAGGAGGAAGCTTAGATTATCGAAAAATTAATAAGATCGTGAAAATATGCGTATATTTATGAAATTGTACATGTTCTGCTAAACTGAAAGTCAGTAGTAGTTGGCCATTAATCTCGAAACTGTTGTATATGAGTTATTTTAGAATAAAATAAAAAGGGTCATATGCTAATTGTATATGATGTTCCTAGCTAACTTGATGTACTTTAGGCAAACCTCGATTGTTGTCGATTGCATTCTTTGCCTTAGTTATTGAAATACCTTAATATGGACAGCATTAAGCCGCTTAATGATTCAATTGGATGATTCAACTAAAAGGTCCAATGAGTTGAACCATTGGACTGGAAAACTTGCACTTAGCTAGGCGTTACTTTAAAAGTGCAAATTTGCCTTAGGCCCTTTATTTTATACAAGCTGAATTGAACTTCGAAAAGGAAGTAAATGACTAGTTTGCTGAACCAAATTATTGAGCGCTTTTAAGTGAAACTAATTATGCGTACGTTGCAAAGTAGTGGCTTTTAAAATGAGTTTTAATATTCCTTTCCTTGAAAGGTGAATGCTTACTTGGTCATTGACTCATTTACAAGCATGCTTTACCGAAATCAGTGGTTATATGGTTGTCATAAGTCGATTTAAGTTTATTAAGGCATTTTAGCCTTCTTGAAAATGGAAATGGCATTGTTGTGATACAATGGACTTCGATGCAAAAGTGTTGAAAGTGAGATACATATGAAATAATTTGGGAAAGGCAACCCAAAATAGCATGTTGCGCACTTCATTGAGACATGCAGTAATGCTAGGACTGATGGCGACCTTATGATGAAGCAGTTTGTCCGA
>NCQV01093787.1:19705-37404 GCA_002740545.1 Lophocereus schottii | reverse complement strand
TACAATCAGTTGTTTGCAATGCTTTAACAGAAGTACACTTCCTAAAATTTTTCAATGAATTCTTTAATCCATTCTCCTCAGTACCCCTAAAGTACACCACCCCGTTAAGCAATTTCCAGGTTGCCCTTTGATGCCCCATCAGTGTTCAACAGAGCCCATCTTTTAGGGGGGCCTCCCATCTTATTAGATTCTTATTCTTTTTAGTCTCGATTGTGGGTGCAAATGGGTTATCTAACCCTAAAGCATGGAGTATATCTCCAAATCGAACCAGTAGAAACCTCTCTTTTCCTCCGGAATCTCCTCCATCCTATTGAAACAGAATGCGTTGTGCCACTTCCATAGGTACCAGATAATGGTGAGGAATTTTGCTACCCCCATTCTGAATCACTATGCCTCCCCTTAACATTAGCTTCAATCTAAGTATTACAGTGTGTTTTAGGGGCCAGATGTTTCAATCTGTGGCCTTCGAGACACCCCCATACTGCCCGAGCCTGCGGACAGTTGCGGACGATGTGTAGCGCCAACTCACGGGATGCGCCACCCGCCCCACAGCTTGGGTCCATTGTTAGCTCACGTCATGCTCGATTTTTTGTTGGTCAGTATTTTATCATGGAGCCCTAACCATGTGAAAACTCAAACTCTTTGTGGGGCTTTAGTTTTCCAAAACCAACTCCAACTCTCTTCTTGCAAAGTCCCAGATTTGTCCTAAATGATGTTGATTATAGAATGAAGTTTAAATTTTTCATTTTTTCTTCAATCCAGTAGTAGTTGTCTCCTACGTCCTCTTCCAATAGTTCAAAGGATGCAATTCACACAAAAATTGGACGCGGAAGGAAATCGAAAACTCATCCCACTTCCATCCCCTTGGTCGTCCCAGTAGTCATGAACGTGTTTGTGCAATTCAACTAGACGTACATATTGTGTGGCAAAGATGAGTAGTGGAGATGGTTCCGCCCATCAATCAAGTCGAAAACGGGTGTTGCAACCATAATATTAAATAAGCAGATTATGTTAATTAGTAATTAGGGATTGAGACATTACAGTCTTTAATAATTTATAAGGTGCTTCTAAGACCCTTGTTTATACTAGTGTGAAGCCCCCCCTCGCGTATTTCCAAATTATAGTTTTCTAATGCCAAAGTAATATTTCCAATTTCTAAATTACATTGAACCTCCAATTATTTGCACAATCCACCATCTTAATTCATTTGCTACATGGCCGCTTGTAGTGTTAAGGTGATGTCAATTAGAACTAAGTATATTTTTAGTATTACACACCCAAATGTAGCTTGAAAATTGTGTAGAATTTGTTTTGTTTGTAGTCAACTCATTACATTGTGTAAATTTATCTTGCATAATTTTATGAGAATTCATTGATTATGTAATTCAATACTTCATATTCCATGAAAAATGCTTTGTGTTTGGTTTATTGATTGAACGTACAAATTAGTCTTATACAACGGCATGAAGTTTTTTCATTATGTAATTTTGTGTCGCATGGTGTGGATATGTTCACACTTAGCTTAAATTACGGGAATTTGTTTTGCATAGTGTCTAATACTACATACATTATATATGATATCGTATTACATGAATATGATGTAAATGTATTTTATATAATGTCAATTGATTAAAAATTGTATACGTCTATTTGTATAATGTTAAGTGATTTGTTTCACATATCGTCCATCGATGAAAATCATATATGAATTGGCTTTATATGAACCTATTTTGTCTTACATGCAGTCAATCGATTAAAATAAATTAGTTTTTAGGTAGTTTTATGTAATTCATTTTACATTTAGACATATAAATTCGTTTTATGTCTGAAATTAGTCTTACATAAGTTCATGTAAATTAGTTTCACGTGCGGACAATCGATTAAATTGTGTAAATTAGTTTTGCATAATCTATATGTAAATTAGTTTTACAGGAAGTTTATGGATGCCATCAGACATCATGAAGAAATTGAGTTAGTATAGTTGTTTGATATGTGCTAGAAGTAATCAATAAGGAAGATATTGAAAAATTTTGAAGTTTGTATTTACCTTATCATCCATTAATTTCAACTTTTGATATCATATGCCATTTGCTGCTACTCTGGAAAGATATTTTTCGGGGAAATTTTATTGCAACTTTGTTGGAAGTTTTGCTTTTATTCAATTCTTATAAATGCAAGGTACGCCATTAAAGTCTGAAATGGAATTATTTTTGGAAAATTTGAGCAAGAAGTGTAATGGGGAGAGAAGGAAGAGAAGAATAAGAGTAAGTACCTCTAATAAGACTTAAGATACTGCTAATTGTAAAGAGTCACCTCCCTAAAGGTGCAATCCCCATGAATGGCTGGACTCTTTTGCTACGTATTTTATATTTTTAGAAGCATATTTAATTTTCATATTTTTTTTATAGCAGGCAGAGTTGGGCTACTTGGCTTCAGAAAACTGGGCCTTGGCCCTAGTAAAATAACCCAATCAATTTAGTGTGCTGAACCAGGTCCAGTTTCCTGACTTGGGCCCTATCAGTAGCCCCAGCTTGACCCATAATTCGAGTACATGTCTGATCCAGGATCCTGGGCTGGTTACAAACCCGTATTCTGATCCAGGCAAGTTCCACTAATCCAGGTCGGAACCTGCCTACCCAATTCCAGTAATACAAAAGCAGGACATGAATGAAAGAACAAAGGAAAAAAGCTTTAAACTTTAATCAATAGAGTCACTAATGAGTTTCAAGAAAAACTTACCAGCTATACAACTTTTTAAAGCAAATCATGCCGATAGAAACAAATGAAGGGATAAATTGATTTTGCTAAGAAAAGGTTTTCGAAAGGCCCAACCCAATCCTTAGCGTGGGGACCATCTTGACTCCTTAGTCTTTAACAGAGGATCTAGATTCAGGGGTAATGGTATGATGATCTAATGAGGTGTATCTCATCATAGCCCGTCATCACTGACGACCTCTATTAATCAATACAGGAAATTAAAACTTAATTGTATTGGCATACATTCATGCTGTAAATTAGAATCATTTATATAAAATCAAAACACAATGTTCATCTAAAAGTAAGTAAAAGGAAAACTATTCAAATTATTACAGTGGGCGGGGATGAAACCAATCAAAAGTTACATCTTTGCCGTACTGCAATCAACTAACGGAATGAAAGAAAGTAAAAGAAGAAGAGAAAGGGAAAGAAGAGAAAAGGAAAGAAGCTGTACAACCCGTTCTCCGGATAACCCTACCCGAATCTTCTAGGAATCCAACAAAGTGACGCTTTCTTGAATCGATGCTTAATTTCCCTCTCTGAATGTTAATTCTTGCTCCTATGAATAAAATCCTAAAGCTCCCCTCTTCCTTTTCTCTCACTTTTTTTGCAACTCTCGATGGTTTCGGGGCAATGTGTTGCTCTAATGATTTTTTTATTCTCCTTAGCAATCTAACAGAAGGGTCAGCCCCCTTTTTATAGTGGTTGAGGCCACGTGAATCTGCCTTGGAAAAAGAGACTAGTCCCATTCCTGTTAGGCTTAATCTAAATGGACTAACTCGATACCCTAGAACTCTAACGACAATCCATGTGACTATCCTAGTAAGAGCAGGTCTCAGTATGACAGAAAAGTGGAGCCTGGCCAGGTTCTAATGGTGAACTCGATCGGGTTCTCTCTAAGACGGGTCCTTTGAGCCAATTAAGCTTACGGACTCAATTTATTTCTTTTTTTTCCTTTTCAGATCACTCTACCGAGTCCTTGAGAATTCAAATTGGGATATTAATTTTGTCATTGGGTTTACTAAAATAAGATGTTTTTTTAAGCGTCTACACAAATGCTAATTAGCGTAGCACCAAGCAAATAACTTGACGAATAGTGAATAATTTCAGCTGCATGTTCATTGAAATGGGATTTAACATGTAACAAAAGTCAGGAATTACTATTTTGAGATGAATTGAACATCTTAAAAATTTTAGAAGTGTACACGACTAAAAACTATCTCCTTTTTATAAAATGTCTCATCATAATAAACTAATCTTATAGGACTTAGGAGCCCCTGCAAATTGAAATCAAAAACTTTAAAATGTGCTAACATCCATTAACCCAAAAATTTAAATCCAAAAATGCCCACAAAAAAAACCCAAAAAATCCAAATAGGCCAGAAATAACATTGCTCAATGTCTAATTAATATTCTTTCCTTATTTTCACCAACTTTAGCATACATAAAATTATTGAGTTTAGATATTTATATCCTTCATTAAATAAAATTATTGAGTTTAGAAATTTGTGTCCAATAAGCAATAGAAAGGGATACAAGTCGATCACAGAGGCATTTGTTAAAAATGACGCTTGTCCACTATTTTACTTAAATCTTCTCCCACACTTTTCCAAAATCTATGAAATCCATTTCATTAAAAACCAGAGTCAATACAATTTAAAAAATACTCAAAATGGAGGATAGACGGGAAAGTTATAGCCAAAAGAGGTTGGATTATTTATAAGCCTACCAAAAGCACGGACAGGTTACTGCCCAATAAAAGCCCACCCGAATTGCTCATTTTGTGACCTAACTTCTACAAACCCTAAACCATTGACTCAATCTATGAAGAAACCCTAGCCTTCCCAAACCCTGGGGAACTCTTGTTT
The DNA here is from genome assembly GCA_002740545.1 of Lophocereus schottii. Lineage (NCBI taxonomy): Eukaryota > Viridiplantae > Streptophyta > Magnoliopsida > Caryophyllales > Cactaceae > Lophocereus > Lophocereus schottii. Next base: position 32,779 of record NCQV01093787.1, on the reverse strand, counting down.
CCTACACTTATAAATACAATCCCTCACCTAACCTTTAGACACACAATAAAAATCCTCAGAACAACCTATGAGAGGATACCAAGAGATTCATAGGCCCTACCCAAACCCTTCTCAAATCCATTCTCAAAAGCCTCTAGGGCGCAAGTTAAGACTCGAAGTTCACGATCCCGAGATGCCCTATATCACTCAGGTAGGTAACCTAAGGGCATCAATATTTCAAACCAACCTTCTCTTTTACTCTTTTCTTCTTTCTTTTCTTTAGTTTTACTTAGATTTTAAATTTCCTAGAAGATAAAATTTTTGGTAATTAATTTGGCCCTCACCCGTTGTAAATGTTTAGTTTCTTCTTTTCCTTTCTTTATTTGGTATTGTAATTGACGTTGTAGTTTTCAATAGTTGTACTTAATGTGTCGCATGCTTGTTTTCTATTAATGTAACTGTTTTATTTTCTAATTTAATTAGTGGGGACTGTCAATGATGATGGGCATCATTGGGGCGCCCTTTCTTTTGATGTCGTACCTTTATCCCAAATTGGATCATGTTGTTAAAGCTAATGGAGTTCGATGGTCCCTATACTACGGATTCATTCGGGACCTTTTAAAACCATTTCTAACCAAGCTATGTCCCTTCAGTTGTCCTGTCAATTTAAGCCTTGGTTAAGAAAGTGATATTTTTATAAAATTTAAAATGGTATTTGTTAGTTTCTCCAACATAACTCACTAGTGATTCTAATTTCTTTAATTATTAAATGTTTAGCATGCACATCTAGAAGACCATCCGTTGCTTGAGGACCATGTCCTAGGTGTGGGCTATGGTCTTTACTATGCCGACCCCATTGGAGAATTTCTAAGAGGGTGAGATCTGAAATCAAATTAGAAAATATTTTGAGTTACACTTACATTAGGCATCCTGTATTATCGATGATGCCTCGTAGGGGCTAACAACGCCTTTTGGCTTAATCGTTTTTTCACCTTCTCAAGAAATAACTAGTCACTAACTAGGTCTATTAAACTTGTAACAAAGCAGCTAGATATTTCACCCATCGTGACACATTTGCCTTGATCCACATGATGTACGAGAAAGCAACCAAACATTCTAGTATTTCCATGCACCCCATGGATGACGAAATATTTGGCTCATGAGAGGACTGTTCTAAACCTTACCCCCACTGGTAACTTATAACTTTGGGTTATGTTGAAATTCATGTGCATGCATGATTCTATAAATGCTTATAAGTGGACTATCTAAAACTAAATCACACCTAAAGACCTATGTATTGATGCTGTAGGGTCCATAGAGTAATCATTGTGTCTACAGGCCTAGGTTAGGAAAACATTAGTTTGACCTAGTTGAGGATATAGTCAGGTCTTAAGCCTCTAAAGCCTAACCATTTTAGATTAAGCTAAGCCTAAGTATGTTCATCTTGCATTAGGAGAGGACTAATGGGAAATTTTTTGGCTACCGGGGCCTAAAGAGTCATGCATCATTTGATTTAATCATGCAAAATCCATGAGTCCATCTAGGCTCCAAAGTACATAATGTGGCTTGTAAGGCCTTTATAATCCTAGTCTAACAGGTTATATTTGATCCTACATCATATTCACGATGCATAAGTTCACCTAGGGCCAACGTACTTGATCTGTACATAAATGCATGGTCCACACATCACATATCCATACTCTAGGTCTAGGAAACATACATGAGCACACTTGGATTTACCTATATGCATAAATTAGCCCAATCTAGTTTAACCAAACTGAAATCACTATCATGACCAATCTAAGGCCATGGGTCATCTGAGCTAAGCCCACAGATCAGCTGTCGAAGTCCAACGTAGAAGTCAATATAGGGTAAGGCCTGATCTCAACCCAAAACGGATACCATAAGTGTAGCATCTTGATCCTATTTATTCCCAACAGAACCTAAACTTTTTAGCTCATCAAACCATCCTCTCTTTGTCACTTGACGGCAAGTCACTAACCATTTCCCTAATTTTTTCTAGGTAAGACTTTCTATAGTCCTATGCTATCTCTTACTACAAGTAAAGTGCTAGCTAAGCTTCCTTATGCAGATCTTTGAGCGATGTGCTCTACATTTTCAACAATGAAGGAGAAAGAGGATAGGGGGAAAATCCTTATTTCTTTATTCGACTAATAGACTCGAATTAATTGGGCTTTCTTCTATGAATGCACCTTGACTTTTGGCTTTTTATTTTCTGCGGGAAGTCCTCATACACATATAAATAAGAAGACAGTGAAATAATGCTGGCCGATTCTCAGCATCTTCACTAGTTGCTTGCCAGCTAAGGAGTAGATCGAATCGGAGTTATCAAACTGCCTTGATGCCTTAGCAGGCAAGCACCTCTCACAAAGAACTCGACACCAATCCCAGCATAAGGATTTGGTTACCATAAGTGGGAAATATTCTTCATTTTAGATAATAAAGCCATTCCTTTACTAACCGTTTCAATGTCTTTACCACGATTAGGTTTCCTAGCAAGCGCTCTGCATGTAGTTTCTTATTCTTCTGCTTGTTCGTCCTTGAACTGGTCATGGAGCTCTCAACTGAGTTGTTTGGATTCTGGAATTCCATCTCATGAAGGAAGGGAAAGGGAAAGGAACAAATTGCTTTCTTTCAAGTCCGAGTGGTAGCAACCAACCCTTTCACCTTAAAGATTATAAAGATCACCTTTGCCTAGGTAGAGTGACTCTAGAGACGAAACTCAAATAATTTGACGATGTCTAACTACCTAAACCTAAGGTGAATATGTGAATAGGACGCGAGATCATTAACCTTTGTCTTCCATTACCCACTTCATTACATTCCACCTTTCAAATTGTTACCTAATTACCTAGGATAGGGAAGGTGAAAGAGGTGACGCTTAGATATAGGCTAAAAAAAGATGCTACCTATGGAAACCAAAAAGTATGTCAATAATGGGAAATCTTAGGGAAGTGACAACAAAATTTAATAAACACCGAACTCTAGCTATGAACCTTGGACAAAGAGTTAAGAAGCCCAAACTTGAAAATTCCTTTAGATAATTCCGTGATTCATTTCAAAATTCTAAAAAAGAGGAGAAAATGGTTACTTAAGGTCAAGTAAAATTTGCTAGCCTTAGGCTCATGTTTTAACATAAAACCTAGGATCTTAGAATGAAACTTACATAATCATTTAAAAAGGGTATCCCATCCATTGAAGATGTCGAGATAGGAGACTAAAACTATTAGTAATCCTTTTTAGGATTTTGCTGCTGAGCCTACTATGTAGCTTAACACTAGAGGATCTGAGGAGCACTACCAAGCCCTTGAACTTACATTTATGAGTTGAGTTAAAGAGTTTCTCAACGTTTCTAGTAACCTTCCCATTCTTGAGTCCGAGTCTTGAAACTTCCACCATTTCATTCACACTTCCTAAGCCTATTCTATTTTTTCCCTTTTTAATTAGAATTCCTCTATTCACTAATGAATCTAGGCAAATGAAAAAAAAAAAGAAAACACAAGGAAAAAATGGGGCTAGCTTGAAAACTTGAGAAAGGCAACCTAGGTAAAAAGAGAGGGCCAGAAATTTTAAAAAACGTTACCGAGGATTACAAGACTAAAGATTTCAACATGATAAGAAATTCATGAAACTTTGACATACGTGTCGCACCCGAAAAGTTACCACCTAGAGATCATTTGAGCCTTCAAAAATCCTATTTCTTTCATAACCATATCTGACCTAAACAGGGAGAGGAAGTGTGTCATGGGTGACATCAACGTCAAAATTAACAATAAAAATGTGAGTTTGACCAAAGATATCAAGTTATGTGACATCAATCTCATCCAAAGAGAAAATAGAAAAAAAAAAGGGAACAAAAAAGAACAAAACAAAAAGAGAAGAAAAAAATGAAAATAAAAATGCTTTAAAAGAGGAAGAATAACGAAAGGGAACAAATTGTTGATTCACACTGACCTCATCATTCACGTGCATTGAAGGATTTCATAAGAATTATTTGAGCCTTCATGCCGATTCACTTCCTTTGGTACCTTGGTCCTAAAGCCTACCTTAAAAAGTCCTTTCAGAGATATCGCTTATTTGAGCTGCATTTTCCTATTCTCAAACTATTACTTGTTTGATTCCACATTAGATATCTAGGTAACCTCTTTGAGGCATGGCTGCTAAGGTTTGTCTCCATTAGACCCTTTGGTCTAAAAAAAGGAATGAAGAGTGGCCTAGCTGAAAATCTAAAAAGGTGAACTAGGCTAAAGGAGAATGAAAGTAAAACCTTGGTTTTTAAGGACAGAGAACCATTCCTTTGCCTACTCCTATCAATCAGACTAGGGGTGGCGATAGACCAGGTTTAAATCAGATTAACTATCATCCGTATTAATCACCCATTTTCCTCCGCTTCTTCCAATCCATCCTTCATCCATGAAAATTAAATCAAGTCCATCCAGCCATCATCCATGGGTGAAAATGGGTGAACCAGTTTATAAACGAGTGATGAAAGCTTATGTGTAATGTGTTAGCAAAATTAATTAATTAAATCAAAATAAGTTTTGCCTTTCAAAAAGTTTAAATTAGATGTTTTAGGTACAATAAATGAATAAATATCATATTTATTATATTTATTTTGACAAAAATCATAAAATCAACAATATAATCATCCAAAAACGGGCAAAATTTAAACCACAAAAACAAAAAGTAAACAACTTGCAAATAGGGGATAAACAAGTGGATGAGTAAGCCGGTGAAGGATCAGGTGGTGAGTCGGATGGAGCATAACTTGGAACCAATCCAATATGTCAAACCATCATCCATCATCCATTTGTCATCCATATATTTTGAGTTTTTACTCATTTTTTTTAGTAAGGTGGAAGGCATATTCATTGAGTGTATTTGAAATTGTCTCCACTAAATCAAACATGAGCAAGCCATTCACCTAGTCTATCATTTCTTCCCAATCATCATACCTTCTAATCTCACCTTCATTCAAAAATTTAAAACGCTTTGCCTTAGCCATGATCACATTCAAGACTTACATACTCATTCCCTATTTCTAGCCTCACCATATGGGGCTTATCCCTCACACAAGATAGGGGGCTTCCCTACATTTCCTTACACAACTAAGGTTTCTTTTATAGTAAGCATTTACCTGCTGAGGAATAATCACATTCTACTGAACTTGGGGCTAATTTTGGCAGTACTAGCAAAAGCATTTTTGCTACACTATCCCTACAAATCAAGGATTCCTATTGCTACAAGCAAAAATTAGCGCTTTCTTTGTTAAAATAGGAGCACCTCAATTCAATAATTAAAGGTTACTCCTCCATCAAAAAGCAAATTTCCCTACCTTATGTAACTTATACCTCTTAACCGACGGAACTCAGTAATCACTCAACTTTTTACCCCTCAATACGTTACAGCGTAAGCTATAGAGCAACATCATGTCTAATCCATCAATAACCAATATTTGATTGGGTCTTATCCAATGAACCCCCAAGTTAGCTTGAGACCTCCACCTGCTTGCATACAAGGTTAGGTCAAACATACCTACATAGTTAGCATACAGGCTAGCAAGAGCATCTGCGTCTATACATGGGTCTTTAGCCTATTTACTAGCGCGCCCTTCACCTTAATCACTTAGGACCTTGGATCGATGAATTGCATTATTAGGCTTCATACTGACCCCATAAGGAAGGGCACACAGCCTTAGTCAACCATGAATCTATATAAAAGCTTCTTAAAATTGCTTCAAAAATTATGATAGAGGACATTTGTACTTTGACCTTCCCTTAATCAAGCTCGATCAAAGTGGGGATGGCACCCTCATAGCAAGCTTTAGGCAAGCATTTTTCACTACTACATTAAATAGGTAGTTCGCCTAAGCCACTACAGGAAGGACACCTATCGAATGTTAAGATTATCAGGTAATCAAGATCAAGATGATCGAGAAATAGATCGACATTTCAAACATCTTTCTCCCAATTAACAGGACATTTCAATAATACGCTAGCTCCTAGCATAATGTGCCATTTCGATATACATTGGTTCTTGACACAATGGGACTTCACTGCCTACCCAACACAATTGGATATTTCTGCAATACGCTAGCTCTCGGTACAATGAGACATTTTGGTGAGACGCTTTCTTCCAGCATAATGGGACGTTTCAACAATATGCTGCTTCTGGGACAAAGGGACTTTGATGGCGTTGGCATAATAGGAACATTTTAACATCATCGGCTCCCGGCACAAGGGAACTTTTTATCACTTGCTACTGTCATGGTAAAACACGACTAACTCTGAGTTTCAGGACCCTCAGTGGAGAATTTCAAGAATCTCATCATTAGCCATTATCATGGAAAAAGTTGTAGGTGTTGACCTTTAGCACCCTCAACGACTAACTTCAAACATCGTATCATTAATCTCTATCACAGTGAAGTGGATAGGCATCGAGCTTCAGGACTTCAAGTGATAGAGTATAGGCAACATGACCTTTAAGCAAGTGAGCACAAAAGGTTCCTTATTTTGACTTCACTTCACTTAGACTCACTCAAACTGGGGGCTTGCTATATACATCCAAAAAGTGTTTTCTTTGTATAAAATCCTTGATGACAATCAACAAATTCAATAAGACTTGGGGCCCCTAGATATTGAAAATTAAGGGCTTTAAATGTGCCAACATTCCTTAACCCAAACATCCGAACCTAAAGATGCCCATAAAAGACCAAAACAACCCAAATGCCCAGATAGGCCCAAATTGACGGTGTTTAAAGTCTAGCTAAGATTTTTTTCTCCCTTATTCTCACCCCTCTCAGGGGTGAATAGAATTATTAATTTTACATATTTATGTTCTTCATTGAATAAGTTTTCTAATGATATATTGTGCGTTCAAATCCGATGGGCAATGGAAAACCGATTATTGGCACTTGTACTGAAAATGGCACTTGCCCACTATTTTACTTATGTCTTCTTCGACACTTATCCAAAATCTGTGAACTTACTTTCATTAGCAACTAGAATTAATAAGATTTCAATGAAAAAACGAATCACTCAAAATACTATATCTGGATGAGAAAGCTATGGGTGAAACAACTTATACTATTTGCATCTTGATAAAGAGCACTGATGAGATCTTGCCAAATAAGAGCCTGCCGGAATCCCTTATTTTCCGACCTACTTTCTACAAATCCTAGCTACCAACTCAGCTTTGGAAGAAATCCTAGCCCCAGAGGTAAACTGGATGAGACCTAGGAAACCTTTGTTTCGTACAGTATAAATACTACCCTTCACCTAGTCTTTAGACACACCATGAAGAACCTTAGAAAACCCCCTGAGAGGATACTGAGAAGTTCATAGGTCCTAGTTATGCCTTCCTTAAATTCATAAGTTCTCAATCTCAGGGTTCCATAAGTTGCTAAAGCAGGTAAGCTAAGGGCGGGTAAACTAAGGGTGCTAATCTTTCATACTAACCTTCTTTTCTTCCTTTTTCTTTTTTCTTTTGATTCCTAAAATATGTAATTTTTGGTAATTAATTTAGTCCTCACCTAATGTAAATGTTTAATTTCTTCTTCCCATTTCTTTACCTGACTTTGTAATTGACGTTGTAAGTTTCTATTATTGTACTTAATAGGTTGTATGTTTGATTGCTAGGCTAAGTGCAAGCTTTATCGTAGAGTACTCGAGGTGTCGTCCACTGGGAGTTCGATTTCAAGTACCGGGATTAGCTCAAGTGTTTCAAGCCAGGCTAAGTGAAAAGGAAAGATAGACAAACTAAATTAACCTCACAAACACAAAATAAGAGGCTTGGAGTTATGATTGGGCTAATTCACGAATCAAGTAATCAAGGCGAGTCCTAACCTATCCAACCTATACTGAAAACTAGAGATGATCCATTGCACCATCAAAGACAACCCAAGCCCTCTCTCAAGGGTTATAAGCTAGTCTACATAGTCTAGCCACCTATTTTCATGGGGTTAGCCTACTTAGACCACCAGATGAGCAACCCTTGGACCTAGCTAGGGTTCGACTATTTCCATGTCCAAATCCTGGCTATCCTTTCTCCCACACTAGCTACTTAACCTCACCTCTAAGCAAAAGTCAATCTCCCTAAAACATGAATGAAAGCTCTCTTTAGCATTTCATTAAACAATTGACGGACATGGGAGAAAACTCTAAGTTCAAAGCATAAATTGAGTGTGATTAAGCCTAATCTAAGACTAGTTACCTTCAAGAGGCTAATCACAATCCAAGCCAACAAAAACTAGCTACTAATCATCACATAATCACAATTTAACCTAAAATAAACTAAGTTAACAACTAAACTAATCAAGCATAAAGTAGAGAAATAAACCTAATCTAACTCAGATTAAGACAACTACTAAGAACAAGATCACAATAAAAACCAAGCATTCAAGCTAAACATAGTCTAAACTGACATGCTCAAATAAAAGAAAAGAGAGAAAAATATGAAATAGATAGAGAGAGAAAGAGTAGACAAAACTCAGTGATTGCTTCAATAGAGATCAAAATCCACATGCTTGAATCTAGAATCCACCCAAACAAATCCTAATCTACCTAGCTTATTACCCTCGAATGGGGTTTTCAATGGCTAAACCTAAGCTAAAAACTCTGTAAAAACCCCTAAGAAAAACCCCGAAGAAGCCTCCTTAAATAGAAATCGAGCCAGGTGGAAAAGAGCTAAGAAGGATAGGGGGCCAATGACCATTGGCCTGGTGACGGATGACTAGCCATCACCATCTCCTGCCACCTGCAATGGGGGTGACGGTCAGGGGGTGGTGGCCACAGCTTCCTGTCGTCACATGCTCCTTTGCAATCTTTGTGTTTTTCTCATTCCATCTTTGCATCTTTTTTGTGACATTTGCTCGATTAAACTTATTACCTATAAAAGGAAACAAAATAAGTAAAAATCCTAAAAGTTATATTATTATACGAGCTAAATTGAGCCGAGAGAGGCATGTAAAATACGATAATTTAGTACCGATCAAATACCCCCACACCTATTTTTTGCTCATCCTCAAGTAAAATGAAAGAAAGGCTTACCTAGGATCCTAACTCACTTTCCAAGGAATCACAGTTGCATTTAGTGCATGCAACAAGCCCTTCAAATACCTTGGTGTTCCTAAGTGGATGCGTGAGGTCTCGTAAGGGTTTGCCGAAGATATACCTACAAAATCTTTGAAATATTTTTTAGATTTTTACAAAAGCAAAGCATACATACAAGGCAAGGAAGAAAATATGCACACATCTAGATCGATTCTATCACTCTAACTACCTAGCTACTAAGTCATATACAAGCAAAACATACATTCAAGACACATATAGGCTATAAATGTATCCTGATTCTCACTCTTCTCTCTACGCATCACAATGACATGATTTGTACATCTTGGTGCTCCGTACAAAGTGTATTGACTCTTAATGTGATGCTAAAATTAGGCAAAAAGGTCATTTCCACTTGGCGTATGACTCCTTTTTATTAGATATTTTTGTTGCCATACATTCAACGAATCATGCTCATCTCCGTGACCTTTATCCTCTAGACTTGAGACTTCTTGATAGGCCAACACTCTGTACCGTACAACAGTATTGGTCTACCAAATCATGCCTTAATCTTAATGAGATCCTTTATCGCGAACACCCTTGAAGCATTCTTCCATTTTTATCATCCTACCTTAATTTATTGGCTATTTTTGATATCCTCACTTTCTTGAATGATAAGCCTTGATATCTGAACTTATCAATCCTTGATATAGTCGCACCTTCGATGGTTACTTTATCTACATTCCCACCTCCGCCCTCATTAAATTGGCATCTTATGGATTCAGTCCTTGACCTACTCAACCTAAAATTTTTGTCCCCTATGGTAACTCTGCACCGCTCTAACTTGTTAAACCCTCCCTCATCTTATCAATAAGGACTCCAAGATAAATCATCTAACATCCCTTTAGTGAGTTCATCCATGACCATAGTAAAAAGAAAACGACTTATTGTTGACCCTTGATAAAGTCCAATGTCCATATCAAAGTCGTCTATATCCCCTACTAAGGTTCTAACTTAGTCGAAGTTTTACATAACTTTTATATAGTCACTTGAGAAAAGTTACATAAATTAGTTTTATATCACGTGATGCAAATTGATTTCACATATAGATAATCAATTATAATATATAATCTAGTTTTATATAATTCCACAAGAATCTATTTTGTACTTATTCGATTTAAGTTGTATAAATTTATGATATGTAATTATGTTAATAAAGGTTTATATGAATATGTTTTATTCATAAGAGATTTGAGTTAATCAAATTATTATAATTTCTAATTTTGTTGCTGGTGATGATCAAAAGCTTAGCAAAATTTTTGAACTTGTGTTATGGATGATGGCAATTTGATAATTTAATTATGTGCCTAATGTCCATTTTATAATTCCAATATATTTGGCATCAAATGAAAACATGGTAGTTGATATGTTCACCAATGAGAAGCTAGATGGTACTAACTATGAGATATGCCATATGAAGATTCAGTTTCTTCTAAACAAGCGTAACGTTTACAAACCTTGACAACTATTATAGCTAGGCCTTGAGTTATTGCTACTGAGCAACATGAGTAGATGCTAAAGACATACCATGAATGGTCCCAAAAGGATCGTTGTATATGCTATGCTATGTTGTATTACATTCACACAGGTCTTAGAAAAGATTTGAGAATTCTGTCACTGTTAAGGTCATGTTGGTGACGTTTAAGGACCAGGTTCGGCCAAACATCTACTACAAAGCTTCTTCCTTGCACTTAAAGTGGATGTTGTATACTCTTGACTCTAGTCATAGTATGGTCGAACATCTTTAAACCATGAGTGTCATGGTTCGTGATCTTAAAGCTGTTGGGCATAAAATCTCCAAAGAAAAGTAGGTTCTAAATGTGAGTCACCCTCTCCTAGATAAACTAAAGTCTAGCAGAACTTCAAGCACTATGATTCATAGTGAGAATGTTAAAACTTTTTCTGAGATCTAGGTACCTCCAAATGGAAGAAGAGCACCTAAATTGCTTGCTGCTTCCAATGACATGCTTGTTGCTGAAGGGGATCCAAAGGTAACACAGTTGTTTGATGTAAGCAACCTAAGAAACGTCGACGTCCTCTTCAAAACTCCGGAGCTAAGTGTGATAGAAAGAATATAAGATTAAGCCCAAAAGAATAAAGAGTATGGCGAATATGTAGTGCCATAACTATAGAAACAAGAAATATTATGCATAGGATTGTCTTAAGCCAATAATGACTCAAAAGAAAATGAGCATGTCGTGCTAAACCAGCTTAGATTGTGTGGATAAAACACGTTATTTCTCCGTGACACACATCTGCAGAATGTCATTGTGTGTAAATAAGTAGTTCCTTTGAGTAAATTAAGATTCTTAGCCTTAAAACCAAGTTTTTGTTTTTAAATAATGTCAATATGTTTGACCATAAAATTCAAAGATGATTTCCTGACTTTCATGATATTTGTGATAATTAAAGCTTGTTTTTAGTTGCTAATTCATTATCATAAATTTGCATCTATGCAATGATTATTCTACCTAAATAAGGTTTTTTAAACTGTCTCACTAAGGTTAAGTTTGTTCAGGCATGATGCACATAAATTTTACACCTTATTCTAGTAGATTTACCTTAAATAATTGATAAATTAGATTATTTATTTGTATTTTGTTAGTTTCATCGATAATAAAGAAAATTGCTTAAATGGAGGATAATTCGTGTACAGCATGCCAAAAGTTAAGCATGTTAACAGGAAAAATATTGGAGGATAACTCGGATTAATCATGAAGCAAGATCAGGTCAACAAGCACAAAAATTATGGGAGAAATAAGGAAGAAGAACACTACAAAAATTTGGCATGGACTGCCAGTGCTAGGCGGTAAGGGGTGCCCGTGCCAAATCATGTTTTTGCTTTATTTCTGTGCATAATTCAAAAAATTTGGCACGAGGTGTTTGTGCCATGTGGTATGATCGTGCTACCCACTGAACTGCCCTCCTTCTCTTGTTAGCTTCCAGAGGTTTGACAAGGTTTGCCCATGCCACTTAGCACACTGTGCCAAACCTATTACGTCGGGATTTGTTGTGTAATGATCAAATTTTTAGGTTTTAGGAATAGGGTTTAGCTAGGGTTTATGAGAGATTAGTATAGATTTATTTTCATTTTGTAGTCGCATTTCATGAGTACTGAGGTTTTGATGCAATTAGCTTTTTTTCTCTCTTTAATCTTCATTTTCGTCCAAGTTCTTACTTTGTTGAGTTTGATTTACTAGTTTAATGATCAAATTTACATGTTTTTTTTTATTGATGGATTGAAATTAGTGCATCCCTTTCCTAATCATCATGCTATTCTCTTATCTGCTTTTAATCACCCATTCTTGTTCTTCAAGAATGCAAATTTCAAGCTCTTTCTCTCTCGCCTATCTTAGGGTTTGAAAATGTATTTTTAAAAGTTCGAGTTTTTGGTTCTCAATGGGTTAGATTAGGAGTACTTGAGTTGGATTAGTGAGAATAAGTGGAGATTTCACCTTTAATCATTATCCATTTACTCCAATAATGGAAGCTTACCTCCATTATTGGATTTTCAAGCTTTTGAGGTACTTTCCTTTCTCTCCCTTCTTTTAATTAGTAAATTTAATGCTTTCATAGTTAATTAGATGCTTTGCTGATTATTGTTAGCAAATATGATGTTTTGAGTTGATTTTGCTAATTATTCTTTCTTTGAGTTTAGTTTAATTAATCGTGTTTAGACTAGGATTAGTGAGTAATTAGTTAATTAATCTTGCTTAGTGACATTTATCGCTTTCCATAGGTTAGAATTAGGGCCAAAAAACAACTAGTGACTTAATTTCCACATTATCTCAGAGGACGACAAATTTCCCCTCGACTCCCCCCTCAAAAACCACATCAACAAATTAGCATCGTTGCTGGGGATGGTTGCACGAAATTAAGTCACTTCTTGTAAATTTGCGCCCTTTAGTTCACTATATACTAGTGTAGTCTCTTTGGTTGTTTCTTTATTTTTTCCTTCAGTTATAGA
>NCQV01093787.1:1013-15459 GCA_002740545.1 Lophocereus schottii | reverse complement strand
TAGTTCGGTTAGATTAGTGAGCATAAGTGGAGAATTCACCTTTAATCATCATCCACTTGTTCCAACTATGGAGGCCAACCTCCATTGTTAGATTTTCAAGCTTTTGAGGTAATCCCCTTTCTCTCTATTTTTTAATTAGTAAATTTAATGTTTTCTTAGTTAATTATATGATTTGCTAGTTGTTGTTAGTTAATATGATGTTTTCAGTTGATTTTACTAATTATGCTTTGTTTTAATTTAGTTTAATTTAATTAATCATATCTAGACTAGAATTAGTGAGTAATTAGTTAATTAATTATGGTTAGTGACATTTATCGCTTTCCCTAGGTTAGAGTTGGGGCAAAAAATAACTAGTAACTTGATTTCCACACCGCAGTAGAGGACGATAAATTTCCCTACCCGCCCTCAAAAATTGCATTAACAAAGTTACCTAAATATGAGCCATGTTTAGTTGGCAAAGCAATTAGAAAGCCTTTTACTGAGCCTAGAGAGGATCGAATCCTTCAAGAGCTAATTCACTTTGACATTTGCAAACCCATGAATGTTAGGGGACATCATAATGTTGTGTATTTCCTCACCTTCATAATGACCACTCTTGACATGAGTATCTGTACCAATCATCTTATTGTTATGAAGCATTGAATGGGTTCAAATATTTCAAGGGGAATTAGGGACCCAATTGGAATAAAGGAAAAACATATATGTAGACAGCTTACCATTCTTAGCACTCCGTAGCAAAATGGTGTTGTGGAATGTAGAAATTGTACATTGCTTGATATAGTCAGGTCAAAGATGAAACATGCTAAACTCCTAATTAGTTTTTTGGGGCACGCAACATATGACAACCTACATTCTAACTATTTGCCAAGCAAAAGTATACACACCACTCCATATGAGTTATGGAATGCTAGTAAACCCTTCTTAGACCATTTATGTCCATGAGTTAGCTTGGCTATGTGCACAACCTAAATTTGATCTAAGAGCTACTAAGATTAGGCAGCCCAAACATTTCCTAAAGATATGTGTTGTACGGGAAACATCCAATGGTGGAACACCGAAGTTAGATCCCCATAATGTCGAATTTTTTAAGGATGAATTCCTAACTATTAGTGAAATTAAAAAGGGTATAGAACTTTATGATTTATGCCAGGATGATTTATAGTAGGATATACAACTGTCTATTGGTCAGAGGGAGGATTTAGATGTTTATCATGACACCGAAGATAGTTCACTCTATCTACCTAAAAAAACATAGTGGGAAAAGTGCTACAGCCCTAGATGGTAAATACTTGTCTGATCATGAGGTTAGTGGAACTATTTTTCAACGAAGAGAAGATTTAGAAACTTACTGTGCCACCGAATATAGTACCCTTTATCCACCTAAACAAGATACTAGGAAAGGTCCCACAATTCTAAATGGTGGAACCTATCTGCTTAGAAGAATCAACCTCATAATGAGAATCGTACTTAGTCTTTAAGCCATAATGGAGAGGCTAGTCCTCCTACTCAGAATCTCATACCTCAAAGGGATAGTGAAAGTGATTCTGCACATGTTCAAATTTCTACACCTCAAAGAAAAATGAAAAGGGACCCTCCATTTGATTAAATAAGTAAGGGGCATCTCAAATTGTAAAAGAGTGAATGTGGAAGAAATCCTCAACGAGAGTTTTCAAATACAAAAGAAAATATTCCTATGCACCCCTTTGAAAATAGAAGAACCTATCTCTTTATAGAGGCTATTGATTCACTAAACCCTAAAAAGTGGATGGATGCCATAAAAGATGAAATGGATTCAATGTTGCTAAGTAGTACTTGTTTTCTATTTTTGAGATAAAGGGCACAGGCAATGCTAGATATGATCCAGGTGTAACCTTAACTAATGTCATGAAACGATACAAAATAAAAGGAAAAATGAGCAATGTCCCCCTTGTTAGTACTACAAGGAGTTTAACATATTCCATGTTGCGTACATGGTTAGAGAATTGCTTTTCAATAGGTTTGCCAAGTCATTACCAGAATAACTCTAGACTTGCTCATCAAAAAGTTGTTAAGAAACTAAAGGTTGTTACATATATATACTGTAATAACATGGTCATTAACCATTGACTAAGCCTATTCCTAAAGTTGTTTTCAAAGCTCATATGTTGAGGCTAGGATCGGCTTTCGAATGGAGCTTGTGAAGTGATGGACATGTTTTGTTGTTTACTAAATATTTGTGAGATAAGACTTGATGTTTCTGATTAGAAGTACAATTGTGTAATTAGATACACTGAAATGTCACCAGGTTTTTTAATTGACCAATATTAGCACTAGGTGTGTGGCATGATCTATTAGTTTCATACTTGTGTTGTGTGAACGATAACTTATTACTTATTATAGTCACGCTAATAAGTCTAGAATGAGACTCAATTGAGTCGGATATGAAGTCTTCTGTTTCCATATTAAAGCCTTAAAGTTGAATCTTGAGTGTTAGGATAACGTTAAGTTTATTAGACCCAGTGGCCGGGGTTAGACATTTTGGTAAAATCTAGACTTACAATTCGCATGACATAGAATAGTGATGTGCCTAGCTTTGTAGGAGGTGTACCATACTATGTGTGCTATATCAACCTTCTAGGAGTGATAAATAGTTCCTTTCTTTGTCTCTATATGATCCCATAGACTTCATGAACAAAACCCTTTGACTTGGAACTATGGTATGAGGTTAGGGTTTGATATTGCTACCTTAATATGTATTCTAAGGGCCAAGATGAATCCAGTTTAGCGGCACACATTAAGATAGCAATCATCCTAAGATGTAATATCATGAGTGTTTAAGGAAGTCCATCTTTACCATAATTGCCATATATACAATAAAATCATGACTTGCATTCTGATGGTAAAACATAACATGATATAGGTGAATTGTGACTTATTTAAACATGGGTTGATCTAAACCTAAAACCAAGACCAAATCGAGCAAATAACAAATAAAAAATCAAATGTAAGTAGTAGAAACACACAAACACAGCAAACTCGTAGCTGTAAAGCTGATGATGATGGGGGTAGAGGTGGTAGTGGTTTGACTGATAAAAAGTAGAACAAATTCCGCTCTTTGAGAAAGAGAGTGGCAGACTCACAGACATAGTAGCAGCTTAAGAGCTAGCTAGTAATGGCATCCATGGCTGTAGTTCTCTACACCTGCTCTCTCCCCTTCGAATCCCTACCATTCCTTAAATTATGCTCTCTGAGATCATCCTACACTTCCATTTCTCACCTTACCCCAAACCCCCATCCACCACCATTTTCTTTCTCCATTTTCTCATCCTTTCCCTTCTCTCTTAACTCCTCAAAATTCAGAGCCTCGGTCACCGCAACAAACTCGCCAGCCCCAGCTCAGTCATGGCAGAAGCAAGTTGAGGAAGCGGTCGCAGTTGGCCGCCATTGGAGAGTGCAGAGTGAGAGCGATATTTTAGGGGAAATCAATTTACTTGCCAAATGGTTACGGGGTTGAATTGGCCTCCTTTGTACAAGTGTCATGATACCATCGCCTACCGTCCACCTCCATCTCGAACGCCAACAAAGTCACCGGCCAAAGCCTAAAACCCTTTCCCGTCTCTTTCCCGTCTCACTTACAGTCAGCACATGCCTACAAAAAGACAGAAAATAAGGGTATCAAAGTTAGAAAGCAAAGAAAGGATAAAATTCGAAATTGCCCCAAGAAAGTGTATCCAATACACTAAAATCATTGAATTATCCTCGTTTTACTATTGCATACAATAGCAACCCCTGGAATAGAAGGATTTCCTCGCTTTTTAAATTAATAAAATGCTCTCATTTCACTGATCACAGAGAGAGCAATCTATGACATAAATTAATCAAACTGCCCTTCAAATTACTGGAATGACCTCAACGGTAACTCACCTTGTTCACATTTAAGGTAGTAAGATTAGTACTGTATAATTCCAATTGTAATAATGATAGTAATTAAAACACTTAGCTGCCGTTTATACTTGTTTTTGTTAATCATTATTATCATCATCATCTTCTTTCTTTTTAGCATAAAAAATCCACTCCCAGCATGTACTTAGCAATTTGTTAGTAGAAATAAATAGGTTAAGTAGGACCAGTTTACTTAGCTCTATCCCATCATGATTTAACTATTTACAGAAACTTGGATTAAGAGAATATTCGTTAAAAATTTCAAGTAAACTTTAATTATTAATTATTTTACATTATACGAAGTACTCCCTTGTAACCCGTTAAATTATAAGTTTGTTTTAATTATTCCTTTTAATAAGTTAGCTAGCACTAGGAATTAATTATCATTGGTACTTATCTTAGCCCATCATTCTCGTTCACTTTGTTTGAACACAACAAAGAAACAAGCTTTAAAGTGACCTTGCATTTCTTTTCTTGTTTATTTTGTACATTAAAATGATTTATTACTTAAAGTACCCAAATGAAGTTATTTCAGGCCTGTTCTTTTCGTTGGTAAATTGGGGTTGATAAAAGGGTGAAGTTAGTTGAGGTAGGTTGAAGTGAATTGAAGTAGGTTGAAGTTGGTATATTTTTTGTTGAGGTAGGTTGGAGTAGGTTGAAGTGGGTTCAAATTGGTATGTTTTTTATATTGTTTAAAAAAGTGAGAGTTAAATTTTGAAGACGATGGGTTGAAATTGGTTGAAGTGGGTAGAAGTATACTGAGGTTGGTTGAAGTATGTTGAAGTTAGTATTTTTTATTGAAATGGATTGAAGTTGGTAAATTGGAAAAGGCCAACAAACAGAACAGGGCCTTAGTCCATAATTTTCAAAAGTTCCATTCCTTCCTTCCTTCCATCTTCAACCTAAAGTTTCCCATCTTCAACCCAATCAAGATTATATAATAGCATATCTAGAAATTTACTCCATAATCAACGGCTCTATTTAGATCTATAAACATTTAATTAATCCAATTCTAGAATTACGATAATAAACTTCAAATTTACATAGAAAAATACTTGTTTAAAGTCAAAAGAGAACATTTGTTGAGTAAATCAAGAAGGAAATCAATAGAAGAAGGTTTATAGTTTCACCTTCGAAACGCCAAATATGCAAAGTTAGGGGAAGTGGGAGTGTTTGGTAATGGCATCAGACAACATTAATTACTTTTAAGATGTCGGCAGTCAGTGGCAGGTGGTAAGGCAATAGAATAGGGGCAAAGGTAGTGAGAGAAAATATAAGGTTAATGGTAACGTAAGTTTGAGCCCCTTTTATCCAATCACCCCTACTCTCAAATCTATTTTTTTCCCCTTCATTTTCTTCTAGAGCAATTGGTTTATCTTCTAACCTTCAAACCCAATACAAACTCCTTCTAACCTCACAAATTTTGGGCTTCTAATGGGCTTGTATCTCTTTTCTAACGAATATATATAAATCCAACTTTATATTTGTTACTTAGTAAATTCACTCTTTCATTTTATTCATTGATCTTAGAAATAAATAAATATATGTGCATAAAGCCTTATTTGTCTATTTATGATATACAAATTATTCTGATTAGCGGGTCTCACGGTAGAGTACACAACTTTTAAGCATCTTTCTAAATACACTACTTTATATTTATTTATAAATGTTTCAGACTTTATAAATTACATAATGAAATCTTACTTAGAGGCCACTTTGTTGTATTAGCCATGCATTCATAAAAATTCAAATGTTAAATTGAAGCACAAGGGTTCAACTTTATCAAATTGCGGTCAATTGAAGTAAAGACATGGATCAGGTTCAAACTACTGTAGAATCCCCCTCCCTAGCTCTGATGTGTTATTTTCTGCATGGTTGTAATTTTCCATGTAAAGTTGCATTCTCCTGTTAATTTACTTTTATTTGGGTGTTCATGCTTATTTTATGAGTCATCATTTTTTTAATGGATCTATGGTCGTATAGGCTTAGGACTAGGCTTAGACTCTTTCTCAAGAATTCAACTTTCTTTAATTTTAGTGAAAAGAGTCAGGACTCTACTTTTACTCTTATTTAGTTGTCATCTTAGAGCTTTAAGCATTATGAAATGCATACATTACTAAATTTGAATTTGGAAAATTTGATATTATGAGTAAGAGAATGAATGTTGGTTGGTTTGATTTAGCTTAGTCGGTAAATTTGTTAAGGTAGTGAAACTACCTTCATTTTGTCACTCAGTGCTAATGTTAGCTTAGTTAAAATATTAGCATAATGATTTAGTTACCTAATCTTATACCACGTTTTGTGGAGAAGGCCCATATTCGTTAGAATATACTACACTGTATGTCATGCGCTTGAGGTTATACTCCTGAATTAAAAAAGCACTTAACAAACAACAAAAGACTATGAACATTGTACCACATCCTATCTTAGTTTCTTCTCTATATTTTAGAAGATAGAGATGTGAATGACCTTGTTCAATGACATTATTGAAGAATATGAACATTGTCTTTGTTATTATAAAGCCCCTAATCTCTAATCATTTAATTAACTTAGACTAATTATTCATTGCAACTATTGCAGCGGAAAGTTAAGTGATTAGAGGCATTACCACTGTCTTGAGTTGGATCAGGCTATAATAAGAATTAAGCGACTTAAATATTAATACTATCACATATGCAAGTTTAAGTAAAGCTAAGAGAATCCAAGCCATAATTTCAGTCAACTTCATCTTACATATTACCTTGTTATATCCAAAGTACAACTCGGTCTATTGTCACAATAGATATGCTTATTTTAGATATACACAAAGCCTGTCCTTTTAAGCTCTATCAATCCTTCACGCTAAGCCAACATCACTATGAGGGTCAAAACGCCATCAATCAGGAGAGGACATGAAGGCTTCTTTCCACTTCTTGCTTCGTTCATACTTGTAATAACTTGAACCTAAAATCATGCAAATTATCCTGAATTATCTTAATTTGAATTTTAACTAAGTTGGATAGTGCATTTCAACTTAGCATTTTGTATGTATTCATTATTTATGCAATTGTAGGTTGATTAAGCAGAGTGGCCTTGAAAGCGAAATTCCATTATGCTCCCGATTAGTTCTTTCAAAGTTATAAATAGGTAGTTAAACCATAGTTAAATAAAATTAGCATATTGATAAAAAATGGGTAGTTCCGAAAAGGAATATATATATCTATATATATATATATATATATGCAACAATAAAACAATAATAATAATAATAATAATAATAATAATAATAATAATAATAATAATAATAATAATAAAGCATGAAGTATATATAAATATCAAAAGGCTGCAAAGAGTAACAAGTTGAAATAATAGATCTTTCTTGCAAATTTTTCACCTAATGGTGTAAAATTAACCCCTAAATTTTAGCCCAAGTAATTTAGCCTAAAAATATATATTAGGTGATAAGAAAAAAGGGGAAAGAAGGTTATGAAGAGCAAAAATCAGAAAATCTGGAAAATAAACACTAAGTTCACAATTTATAAAAGAAATATAGGAAGAAAAAGAGGGAAAAAACCTACAACAGATAAATATACCCAACCCCTCTTCTCTATGTACCCCTATAGACCCCCTGTTCTGTGGCCGCAGACCTCCTAGTGCACACAGACCTTCTCCCGCTACCACCGTCTGGCGCCGATGAGCCACCACCACTGCAGCCCAGTCATGGAATGCCACCACTACCTCGTCTTTTCATGTCCTTGCCTTGCTTAGCTTACGTGAGAAGGTGAAGCCCTAATTCTGAAGTAATTATTTTCATTATTTTTGTGGTTGTTTTTGTTGATAATTAGTGTGTTTAGATAGGATAAAGATGAATTTGTGATTACTTGAGGTTTTGGATGAGGAGTTTGAATTGGTGGTGGAAGGTTAGGGTTTGGAAGTTAACTGGAAATTCAAGCTTGGCCGTATTAATTTAATGGTATTTATGTGAATTTTAATGATAATTGAATGGGATTAATAGAATATATCTGTGTATGATGTTATGTGGTGTACGCGTGCCATGAACATAGATACCAAGTGAGGTTGGTGGAGGAGTAGGAAAGGAGGGAAGACATATTAACTTTGAAGTTTTGAAAATTTATTAAATTAGGGTGAGGTTGGGTTAGTTTACAAAATTAGAATGTTAAAAGGGGATGTTTTCTTTACTAAGGATGATAATAATTTTCAGGTTAAAGATGAAAAGGAAGGCAGGAAGGACATGAGTTTATTTTAGGGAATTTAAAAATTGATTTGACTAGTATGAATTCTTAGGCTAATTAAAAGTAATGAAATGATAACTGGTAAAAATTGGACTAACGATAGTAATGGCGAGTGTGGTTTAGTAAGAAGTAATACGCCATAATTAGATAATTAGGTGATCTTGTGATAAGGTTAGGTAATATTATGATAACATTAGGTTGTATTATGATATGGTGATAAGATTGTATATTGTGTAAATATTTCCTGTATCTCTTCGTCTCCTTCGCCATAAAGGAATGCTTCACTAGGGTTGTATAAATACATCATTGTCACGTTGAATAGGCACGCAGTCGAGCCTAATTGTGCCATGCATAAGCTCAAGCTTCATCCCCTTTATTAAGCTTTATTAATGGTACCAGAGCCATCCCGTTAAACACCGATCGCCACAAAACACATCCATGGGTAAGGACGGAGACAAGAAGAGATTGGTGATTGAATCACACTCGCCTTATTACCTTCATCTATCCGATGGACCCGGGGCTTTGATCATGGCGGTGATATTTGACCGGAAAAATTATGATTTGTGGGAAAAGGCAATGTAGATAGCACTCAAGGTGAAGAACAAACTTAGAATCATCCATGGAACTCTAAAGAACAAGAATTTCAGAATATGACGCCTGGGACATGATAAATTCAATGATATGCTCATGGATATCAAACCTTATCGAGCCCAGACTACGTTGGAGTGTCGCTTATGCACCAAGGATATGTGGGAAGATCTCTAGAAACATTATGGTATAGCTAATGCTCTGAGGATACACCAACTTAAAGCAAGAATCACCGACTGCAAGCAAGAAGGGTTAGATGTGTTCAAATTCTATTCAAAGTTGATGAGCCCATGGAGTGAACTAAACAACCACGTAAAGATCTCACAATGTAAGTCAGCTGTGGATTGGCGCTTCAAATTGCTCAAATGTTTAAAGAAGACAAGTCATATCAGTTCCTTATGGGCTTGAACGACGAGCTGTTTTGACAAATACTAAGCCAAGATACTTGCTCAGGATGCACTGCCCTCACTCGAGAAAATGTTTAATATGGTGACACAGGAGGAACAACACAGACGTACGATGACGGGTCGAGATGATAGATCCAAGACCACAACAGCCTTTGCTATCACACACGGAGATCGAAATTCTGTGTCGATTGAACGTGGGGCTTCCAAATAATGCGGCAGATTTGGGCACGAGGAAAAGAGTTGTTATGAAATTATAGGGTACCCCCCCAGTTGGGGGTCTCGAGGTAAAGGCAGGGGTCATGGAAGAGGTGGCTCATGAGGAGGACGCCGTGGCAGAGGAGGAGGACGGAAAACGCCTTTGTAGTCAGGTTCACAGACGTTGGACAGCAAGCATAGGCTAGCAGCAGTGAGGAGAATGTCAATCACATGTTTTCCGGCTTCACAGCATAATAAGTGCAAAAGCGTCTAAGTTTAATCGAGTCGTCGAAACGGGGTTACGAAAAAACTATCAGGTAACTCATTTTGGATAATTGACTCGGGAGCCTCTTGTCATATGACAGGAAACTTGCGCAAATTGGAAGGCAAGATGCAAGTAACTCCCGTTCTTACGACATTGCTGAATGGAGTAAGCATGGAAGCAAGTCTCCAAGGGCGCATGAGTTTGAGTCCAAACGTAAATTTGGACAAAGTTCTCTATATTCCAAATTTTTCATGCAATTTAATTTCTGTGGCTCAATTAATTCGAGAATTAAAATCCCTAGTAGTGATCTTTTATGGTCATTTATGTGGGATACAGGACCGCATATCGAAGAGCCCAATTGGAGTGGGTAAACTGAGAGGAAACTCTACTGTTTTGATGATCTCGACCCTTTGATAGTCTAAGTGAATACGATAGGCTCTCACGACTTATGGCGTGGATGATTAGGACATCCATTGGACCAAGTTTTATTGTTGTTTTAAAGGATCTTGAGCGTAGTAGTAGTGTTGAGAATAATAGACCTTGTGATATTTGTTTTCGAGCCAAATAGACGTGTACTCAATTTATTCCTAATGAAAGTCAAGCGAAAGAATTATTTGAGCTAATTCACTTTGACATTTGGGGTGCATATAAGGTGCCCTCATTTTGTGGCGCTCACTATTTCTTTACAATAGTGGATTTTGCTAGTCATGCTGTTTAGGTCTATTTGATGAGAACTAAAGGGGAAGCATTGGGGTTATTACAAAATTATGTGACTATGGTGAGAACACAGTTCGAAAGGGAGGTAAAAACAATAAGAAGTGATAATGGGTTAGAGTTTTTATCCGGACCTATGAAATGTTTTTACTCTAAAAAAGGTGTCATGCATTGTGTGGACACTCCTTAACAAAATGGGAGAGTCGAAAGAAGAAATAGGCATATTTTGAATGTTGCTGGAGCCCTTAGATTTCAAGCACATCTCCCTCCTAATTTTTGGAGCAAATGTGCTCTCAGCATAGGTTACTTGATCAATAGAACTCCAAGCAACGTCTTGAATGGTAAAACACCCTATGAGGTTCTCTTTGATGCTAAGCATTCTATGATCACATCAAAATGTTTGGATGTCTTTGCCATGCTCGTGTTAAATCAAATGACAATTTTGATTCTTGAAGTCACAAATGTATTTTTGTTAGATGCCTTTATGGTAAAAAGGGATGAAAAGTCTATGATTTGGAAACAAATGAAATCTTCATGAGTAGAGATGTGATATTTTATGAAATAATTTTTGCCTTTTACAGAGAACCTTTGGGAACACGCAGCAAGCAAAATTGGTTTGCAAATGGTGATGTAGCTCTATGTGATTTGGAGCCTATTCTGCTAGGCTCTGATGAGGCCGAAATGGACACTGGGCCGATTACGCCAACCGACGGGCAAGCAAACAATGAAGACAAGGGATGAACCCTGAGCCAACACAGCCAGCAAACAGTAAGGATAGGGGGATTAGCCCTGAGTCCACACAGCCCGTTGATGCTACTAGGCCGCCTGTAGTAATTGGCCCAAGCAAGCCCTCTGAGGACGACCACACCTCTGTACAAACTGGGCCGTCCCCGTTGGCTGATAGGGGAAGCCTAGCAAAGTCTGGTCCGCAACCAAGCACACGGCCCACTCGGGAACACCAAGCCCCATCTCAGTTGGATGATTATCTCTAATACAATGTTCAAACATCCGACCCTCCTCTCATACACTGCACCCAAAAAGGCTCTTTAGGTAATCCTTATTCACTAACCAACTATATCACATGCAATAATTTCTCCTTGGGTTATAAGATTTTTCTTGCTGCCAAAACAAAAATTGTTGAACCAAGGTCTTACCACGATGTTGTCCGAGATCCTCAGTGGTGCCAAGCAATGGTAGAGGAAATCCGTGCTTTGGGAGAAAATCAAACATGGACCATTGAGGACTTGCCTCCAGGTAAGAAGCCTATTAACTATAAATGGGTGTATAAAGTCAAGTATAAGTCCTATGTCATAATCGAAAGGTTCAAAACTCGTCTACTTGCCCGAGGAGATCATTGGTTAGAAGGTTTCGATTTCACTAAAACCTCCGCTCCTATTACCAAGATGTCCAGTGTTAGGACATTTCTATCAGTCGCTATCACCAAGAACTAGGAGTTGCACCAAATGGATGTAAATAATGCCTTTTTTCATGACGATTTAGAGGAAGATGTATACATGCATCTACTACCTGGGTTCTCTTCTCACTCTCCTACCAAAGTCTGCAAGTTGCGCAAGTCTCTTTATGGTCTTCATCAGGCGCCCTGACAGTGGTTTGCTAAGCTTTCTTCCACTCTTACATCCTATGGATACATGGGATCATATGCGGACTACTTTTATTCGCATATCGTCGAGGTGACACATTTTTGGCATGTCTATGTTGATGATATCATCCTTGCAGGAAATGACTCCAAGTCCTATGCCAAGTTCAAATGCTGCTTGAACAATTGTTTTTGAATTAAGGATCTTGGTCCTCCAAAATATTTCCTTAGTATTGCAGTAGCTCGTGGACCACGTGGACTCTTCCTTTGTCAATGTAAATACACCCTACGATAGTTGAGGAATGTGGACTCTTGGGTGGCAAACCAACATATTTCCCCATGGAAGAAAACCATAATCTTGCATTTGCCAAAGGGGCATCCTTAGATGATCCTAGTCAATATCGACATTAGATTGGACGTCTTATCTTCCTTACCATTACTTGTCCTGAGTTGTGTTATGCAATTCATGTTCTGTCATAGTTTATGTAGGATCCTAAAATGAAACATATGGATGCTGTTCGTCGGATTTTCCAGTATCTTAAGGGTACACCGGGTCATGGAATCCTTTTTTGCTCCAATTATGACTTACAAATTCAAGCTTACTACGATGCTGATTGGGGCACCTGTCCCCTTTCGAGGCGCTCACTTACTAGTTATGTTATTACGCTTGGTAGATCTCCTGTGTCTTGGAAGACAAAGAAGCAAAACTATGTCCTGATCATCCGCTGAAGCTGAGTGTAGGTCTACGACAGCTACCACAAGTGAGCTGATTTAGTTGAAGGCACTCTTATCCTCGTTAGACGTATTTCATTCCTCTCGAATGTACTTATTTTGTGATAGTCAAGCGGCATTTCATATTACCAAAAACCCTGTGTTTCATAAATGCACTAAACATATTGAATTGGATTGTCACTTTGTCCGTAAAAAATTAAAAGCTGGGACCTCACTTTCTCCTACATTGCCTCCAAGCAATAACCCGCAGACATTTTCACCAAAGCACTTGGCAAGAAACAATTCATGTTTTTATGAGGCAAGTTGGGCACGATTAATCCTCATGCTCCATCTTAACTGGGAGTATTACGCCATAATTAGGTAACTAGGTGATCTTTTGATAAGGTTAGGCAACATTGTCATAAGACTAGGCTATATTCTAATATGGTGATAAGATTGTATATTGTGTTAATATTTCCTATATCTCTTAATCTCCTTCTCAATGAAGGATTGCTTCACTAGGGTTGTATAAGTACATCATTGTCACATTGAATAGGCAAGCATTCGAACCTGATTGTGCCGTGCATAAGCTTGAACTTCATCTGCTTTATTAAGCTTTGTTCAAGAGGTGAAGAAAGAGACCGACGGAAATGGTTATTTGAAAATATTTGAGATGAATATTGCTGATGAAAATTTAAGAATTAATTTGGGGACTTAGATGAGTTAAACATACAAAGTTTTGTATTAGTTATAGTGTAATTAAAATATTGGCAAAGTTGAAGTGTGTTCTTAAAGTAAATAATAAGCTCCACAATTGTGGATGAGCTAATGACTACTCACATGTTTGGGACAAGCGAGGAAGAATAAAACAAATACCTTTTGATTTGAACGAAAATTAAATACTTGACATTGAACCTGAATCATGTTGATGGCTACCAGTTAAATTACCTTGCTACTAATAATAATAATAATAATAACAACAACAACAACAACAAAAACAACCAATAATAATAATAAAGACGACGAAAGAACCCATAACCCTAATAATGACGATAATACAAATAAACCTGATAATAGCATTAGTTAAGCTTCTAATAATGATAATAATGATAACCTTGACAATTGCAACAATGACAACAATAAAATTTACAATGAAAATAACATCGAAATTAATAAAGGTGAGGTGAGTTATAGCCTTCTACCATTATACATCAATGAGGGATTAACAAAGGCCAAAAAAAAAAAAAGAGTTGAATTGGGTAAGAGTTGAATCAACTTAAGTAAACAACGGCGAAAGAATTAATGGTTAAAAGAAGAGCTAAAAGATTTCTGAATTACTTATTAAGCCAAAAAGTTTAATAAAATTTATCTAAACTCATACTAACTACAAAATTATCCATTTGGAGCAGAAACAAAGCCACTTCTGTTGTTTTAAGCTGTAAGGAACATTTTTCATTAAAAAGGAGAGAGATTTTAAAAACTAGGTACGTATATTGCTTGTGCTCTTCGAAAACTCACATGCTTTTCAAATTATACAAAATTCATGTAATATTCAAGTAATGAATCATTCTAAGGCCTTGTTTTGTCATCTAAATATGTGGCCCATCAATCATCAAGCGTCAGGGCTTATGCCCTTTAGTTTAGCTGCGCACTGCAGCTCAGGCTTCGCGATTAGTCTAGGAGCTGTGCACCTACCTCAAAGATTATATCAGACATCAACAAGGGTTCCAGTTCAAGATAATAACTGGCAATTTAGTTTTACTCACACTTTCTCTCTCTTTTGTTTTCGAACGAAATGTTTTGAAATGCAGACACC
>NCQV01093780.1:0-10063 GCA_002740545.1 Lophocereus schottii | reverse complement strand
TGTTATCATCAAAACTAAATATAATTATGCAACAACTAGGAAAAAGAAATCTAATAAGCAACATTTAATCAAATACAACTACATAAATAAATAACAAATATAGAAGATAAGTGTGGAACAATGATACCAAACAAACTATAAAATTATAGAACTCAATAATTACATAATGCACAAGACAAATAACAACATTGTGTGCTAAGTGATTGCAAATACGGATAAAGATGTGTAACTATTTGAGATTTTCCATTTTAATTCTATGTCTTCAAAAACTCTTATCACGAGTCATATTCTTCTTAAGTCTCAAGTGTCACATATCATGTCTGATCACCTTATTCCAATTTATCTTTGATCTTTCTTTACCCTAATACAATTTAGATTGTAAATCTTCTCATACAATTTAGATTGTAAATCTTCTGATAATAGTCATGTACAACCAAACACAATTACAAACATAATAATACAAAGACAATTACAAATTTATTTATGTCAAAAGCCCAACACGCCACTAAAGTAATCTTTTGCTGTGTAAGTTAAAACATCAAGTTATGGAGAAAAATAATAAATATATTGTTATAAAATAATGCATCTAAGAATGACATGACGATATAGACGGGCACTTTAGGAAGTTATTTCAAGAATAGTAATTAGGCCGTCGGTGAGTGAGGTATAGAAAATTATAATCCCAGGATGCAATGCATGTCATGTGACATAGATGGATCTTTATGCAATTCTCTATTCTTTGAGCAAGAACTCAAAGTACTTAGTGAAACAAGGTGCAAGTGAATTTAACTAGGAAATATTGGTGTAATAGTTTCTCTCATATGTTTCCTTCTATTCTCCATCTCATCTTCTTCTCTTCTCATTTTTTTTTCCTTAATCTCGTCCAAAGTGGGATAGAGTAATCTATAAATAGATGTCACAATATTGCTTTAGGTCCTTAAAGACATAACATCTCCTCGTGCTCAAAAGATATGTCTCAACATATCTAAAAGCATAAGAAAATTGAAGTTAAGGGGCATCTCTATCCATTACATAGCTTCATTAATTAAAGGAAGCACCCTTGGACAAATAGTAGAGTACTCACCTTCTTTTTTTGCTTTTTTTTAATTAAATATTCACCTTTTAGATGAAAGGTTAGGAGTTTGAACCCCACAACTTAGATATGATTTCTCTAGGTAAGGATGGTAGTGCATCCAGGACACGACCTAGACCCGTTAGACACAACCCAAGTTAAAGGATTTGGGTCAATCAAATGAGACCTGATAGGTCTTAAGTTGGTTTAAGTCCAAGGAACATGAGTCAGGTTGGATTTGGCTAAAGGCAATTGGCTAAAGTAACTCTAAACTAGTAAACTCTAAAGCCACTCTACTTGCTACCAGTTGAAGAGGAACTATTTTATTATGTTTGTTTAAAATTTGACAGATATTATCTGTGTTGTTTATATTAAAATATTATTTTTGGTGCGTAAGATGTAAGTAAGAACATTTAATTATAGTATTTGTTGCTCGAATAATTTTTTATTACACATCATTTGTTATAAATTCAATTTGACTTTAAAATGTTGTAATTCATGTTGGGAGGTAAAACAGATAATCTTTAACGTGAAAAATAGTTAAGAACCGTTTTGGACCCATAGACCCGTAGACCCACAAGGTTTGGGTCTAGGTCCTATCTTTTCAGACCCAACGGGTCTGGGGCGAGCCTAGATCCAAGTTCAAAAAAATTAAATGGGTCTAGATCAAGCAGAACCCATCTATACCCGACCCATCGTCATCCCTATGTTTATCCATTTCTCCCTTGCATGCGTGTGTGTTTTGGGGGGGAGGGGCCTTAACCTTTCATTTTTTTAAAAAAAACCTTCTTAACTAATTTAATTTATCAACCAGTATGCCCACATCCATACGAATGCACAAAAAACCTTATGAATTGTTCATTGTAATCTCCTATACTAATGTCAAATTTTGACCACAAAGAATACAAATGAAGCCTCAACTTCAGTATGAGATTTAGCCTCAGCTGTTTAATTTTGCTAAGTTATCTTCTATAGTTTTCATAATTTCTTGGAGGGCTCCAACTTATATGCTTTCCATTTATTTGGCTATTCTTACCATGTCTCAACTCCCTCACCTCCGGCTACTCTTTGGCACCTACTATTCTCTTGCGTCTCAAGTTTGGTTATCTTTGAAGTACATCCATTGAATTCGAAGCCTGCATAATTGATGGGGATGAAGCCACCAATGATCAAGTCAATGTCCCTACTATCTAAGAAAGTAAAGGGAAAGTCACAAAAGCACAAGGATTAGTCCAAATCATCAAAGACAACATGGCTTCCCAAACTATCTGAGAGCCCTTACTGGAGCGTAGTTTTGTAAGCTTGATTACTTAAGATTAAAAGCGATTTGAGAGGCTACAAAGCCCCTTTTTGGAATCCTTTTTATGTCAGCTTTGGAGACATGAAAAGAATTCTAGGTTAAGTCTTGAATAGGAACAAATTTCAACAGGTGGCAGAAATTGGATCAGGTTGAACCACTTGGGTGTTTTGGCCTGTGTCTTCCAAATGACAGCTCTAAATTGTTTCCAACTTGAGTTAATTGAAAGTATACTTTCTACTCTTTCTAAAAACTCTTGTTGAACCTGATTTGAGTAAGTAGATCATAATATATAGTTGTTTAAAGTGAAGAGTTGTACACTGAAAAGCTACTGGCAGAAAAAGCACTTTTCAGCTTTTGTATTTTCTTAGTTTTTGGTCTCTCCCTTCCCATCGGCTACTTTATTTGCTTCCCTAGGAAAAATATAACGGCCCTAAGGCCTTGTCCCTCTATTTATTTGCTGCCTTTAAGGTTGTACATTCAGATTTGACATGGATATGCAGTTGGTTTTATACTCCTTCACTTTTAAACTCTCTCTTGCTTATCTTTGATTTGGCTAATCAAAGTGATATCAAAGTGAGTCTTAATCCAACTTAGGGTGGTGTGTATCTTATCCCTTAGTGTGATTAAGAGCCCTAATTTGTTAAAGGTGGTATGTTTTATCCTTTAACAAGCTAGTTTATGCTCTTACTCACTCAAATCGTCACTCAAATTGTAGCTAGGCTTCAGCTAGTTTCTAGTTCTCCCTCTCTCTCTCTTGCTCTCTCTCTTTCTCTCTCTCTCTGTCTCTCTCTATTTTCCTGTAATTTTCTTTTGGTCTTTGGTGCTTGAATATCTCTTTCTCTACCCTTGATACATCATATTTGGTATCAGAGCTTAGGCTACCCTATTAGCTGAAGCTTCCAACCCTAAACACAACCCTTAAGCCCAAACACAAATTAACCTGCGAAAAACCCGATTTTGCTCTACTTTCAAAAGGAGTGGAAGTATGAGTTTGGAAGAGAGATTTGAGGCTCTTATGAAGAATTTTGAAGAAGTAAGAAGACAAAATGAGAATTTGCAGAAGTAATTAGCTAAATCCATGAGTAACCAAAGAAGAAACCTCCATGGCACTCTATCTTCCATCCCATCCGAATCTAGCCAAGAGGATGATGAGGAGGAGAGCAACCCCTGTGCTAGCTTAAGTGATCAAGAACATGTGAGGCCAAGGAGGAACTGTAGGGTCCTAACCCATTCCCAAGATTTGAAGGTTAAGATTCTGGAGTTTGAGGGTCATTTAGACCCAGATGAGTTTTAAGAATGGCTTCAAACCATTAGAAGGGTCTTTAACTACAAAGATGGATCCAAAGAAAAGAAGGTGAAACTTGTGGATATCAAGCTAAGGAAGTATGCTTCTTTGTAGTGGGAAAACTTGATAAAAAAGAGGGCTAAAAGAGGTAAGCTAAATATTAGAAGTTTAGGAGAAGATGAGATTAATGCTTAAGGACCATTTCCTCCCTCCTTCTTACCTCCAAAACAACTACTCCAAATTCCAAACTCCATAATCTACAACAAGGGAGTTCAAGTGCTAAGGAGCACACAAGGGAGTTTAAAAAGCTTTTGATCAAGTGTGATACCTAAGAAAGTGAGGAATAAATCATTGTGAGATACTTGGGTGGTCTTAAACCCAGGTATGCTCATGTGGTCGAACTCTAACAATACACCACTTTTGATGATGTTTGTGTTCTTACTTACCGAGTTTAGCAACAAAAGAATCCAAACCCTTTAAGAAAGACCTACCCAAACTTCCTATACCCGAGAGCTCACCCTTTAGCAAGGGGAGTTTCCAACCACCTCCTAAACCTATGGCTTCTTCATATAATCCCTCACCAAAAAACCCTCCTCAACAAAACAGGCATCCTTTTGGTTCAAACTCAAATAGGAGGTGTTATAAATGCCAAGGCGTAGGCCATAATGATCACTTTGGTCAAGTATGAAGCAACTCAAGCTGTATGAAAGGTGTAGAAAAAGTGGTGGAAGAGGCGGATGAAGCTGAATTGTTATTCCTAAGAACAACTTTGAATGGTCTCATGGGCAATCAAGATTAACAAAGGGAGAATATCTACCATTCAAGGTACACAGTCAAAGGAAAAGTTTGCTCACTTATCATTTATAGTGGGAGTTGTACCAACATTGCATCATCAAGCATGGTGGAGAAACTTAATCTCCAAGCCATAGCTCACCCTCATCCTTATAACATTCAATGGTTGAACAGAGGAAAATACCTCTAAGTTAACTTTAGATGTCTTATTTCCTTGAGTATAGGCAAGAATTACCATGATGAACTTTACTGAAACATTATACCTATGGATGCTTGCCATATCTTATTAGGAAGACCTTGGTTGTTTGATAAGAGAGTCAGACATGATAGGCACTTGAACAATTACTCGTTCATTACGGATTGCAAGAAGATAACCTTAGCCTCGCTTTCCCCTCTCAACTCACAAAAGCCAAGCTATAAAGAACTAATACCAAATCGAAATGCTACCCACCCTTAGAGAACCCTTTCTTAAGGCCTCACAACATGAGTTTAGGGCCTTGAGAGAATGGTTACTCTTAATGCTTGATGAAACTAATTCTCCCCTCTCTTAAATTCACCCCCTAACCACTTCTTTGATTGAACAATTTTCCCATGTATTTCTAGAAGGGATACCCTAAGGCCTCCCTCCAAAGAGAAGCATCCAATATCACATTGATCTCATTCCCGGTGTTATACTCCCAAACAAACTGGCTTATAGGATGAACCCTAAAGAAGCCATCAAAATCCAAAGGCAAGTTGAGATGTTAATAGCCATGGGTCTTGTGAGGGAAAGTCTTAGTCCATGTGAAGTCTCCGCCCTCTTAGTCCCTAAGAAAGATGGTTCAATGAAGATGCGTGTAAATAGTTGTGCCATAAATAAGATCACCATTAAGTATTCACATCCTATACCTAGATTGGATTATACGTTGGATGAGCTTCACGGCTCAAGAGTCTTTTCCAAGGTTGATTTGAGGAATGGCTATTACCAAATTCGGATTAGGGAAATGGATGAGTGGAAAACGACATTTAAGACCAAGAAGGGTTGTATGAGTGGTTAGTCATGATCTTTGGACTTTCAAATGCCCCTATTACCTTTATGAGGCTAATGAACCAAGTGTTTAGGCCATTTATTGGTCACTTTGTTGTGGTTCACTTTGAAGATATCTTGGTTTACAGTGAAAGTGAAGAAGAACATCGTGTGCATGTCACTCAAGTCATGAGGGTTCTTGAGAAGGAAAAGCTCTATGATAATTTGAAGAACTACCTATTTTTCACTTAAGAAGTCATATTCTTGGCTTACATTTTCACGATCCAAGGAATCATGGTGGGTAAGAGCAAGATTGAGGCCAATTAATCTTGGCCTACACCTTCAAGCATTCATGTTATGTGAAGTTTCCATGGACTAGCCTCCTCCTATAGGCAGTTCATAAGAGATTTTAGTACAATCACGACCCCCCATGACCAAGGTTGTCAAGCATACATCATTGAAGTGGAATCCAAAGGCACAACAAGCCTTTGAAGAAATCAAGAAAAAGCTTATGGAAGCCCCAATGTTATCATTGCCATGCATTGAGAAGATATTTGAGGTGGAGTGTGGCACATCCATAGTTGGTATTGGTAGAGTTCTCACTCAAGAAGGCCACCCCATTGCCAACTTTAGTGAGAAATTATATGGTTTCAAGCGAAAGTATTCCACCTATGATAAGAAATTCTATGCCATCATTCAGTCAGTTGAACATTAGAGTTATTATTTGGTTGCTAATGAGTTCATTCTCCACTTCGGTCATGAGGCAGTTAAGTATATTTAAGGACAACACAAGCTCAATACTCTCCTTGCCAAGTGGTTTGAGTACTTACAAACCTTCACTTCACCATCAAGCACAAGTCCGAAAAGCTCAACAAAGGTGTTGATTCTCTTTCAAGAAGGTATCTCCTATTACTGCAACTTGATACGTATGTTCTTGGATTTGAGCATTTGAAGTCACTTTATGATAATGACAAAGACTTTAGGGAGTTGTTCAAGAATGTCAAAGACACTGCAAGGGAGAGTTTCTAGTCCAAGAGGGTTGTTTGTTTAAGGGCACAGAGTTACACTCTTCCTCAAGGCCTTTGCACTCCCTAGTCCATTCCAAGCTTCCCACAGGAGGATGTAAGCATGGATTTCATTCTTGGATTACCACGGACCCAAAGGAACAAGGACTTAATCCTTATGGTTGTTGATTAATTTTCAATCATGACACACTTCATTCTATGCAACAAAACTAATGATGCTACTCGTGTGGCTAACTTGTATTTCAAAGAGGTGGCTAAGCTTCATGGCATTCCAAGATCCATAGTGCCAGATTGTGACACTAAGTTCTTGAGCCACTTTTGGGTTTTGTGGAAGAAGTTGGGTACTAAGCTCAAGTATACTCCCATTTACCACCCACAAATGAATGGGCAAACCAAGGTCACAAATAGAATGTTAGGAGTGCTCTTAAGGACTTTAATCAAATCCAATCTCAAGTCATGGGATCAACTCCTTGCTCATGTCGAGTTTGTATACAACAAAGTCCTAGCAAGACCACCGAAATGTCCCCTTTTAAAGTGGCTTATGGAGTTGAGCCATTCTTTGCTCTTGATCTCACCCCATGGTCTGTGGACTTAAGGCTAATGTGGAAACATCGAAGAGATCTAAGAACATCATGATAAGATTAGGATAAGATTGAACAATCTAATGCCTCATATGAAGCAAAGCAAATAAGCATAGGAAGCAAGTCATCTTCAACCTTGGTGATCTAGTTTTGGTGCATTTGAGAAAAGAACGTTTCCCCTCCAAATAGAACTCCAAGATTATGCTAGGGCTCAGGTCCTTTTGACGTGTTGGAGAGGATCAATAAAAATCCATACAAGCTCAATTTTCCTAGAGACTGTGGGGTATCCGCCACCTTCAATGTGGCTAATTTATCACCATATTTAGAGGATGACACTTTAGAGAATTTGAGGATAAATTCTTATCAGCAAGGTGAGAATGATGGGAATGAAGCCACCAATGATCAATTAAATGTCCCTAATGTCCAAGAAAGTCAAGGGAAGGGTCCAAAAGCACAAGGGTTGGCCCAAATCATCAAAGATATAATGGCTGCCCAAACTGTCTGAGAGCCCTTGTAGCAAGTCAGTTTTGTAAGCTTGATTACTCAAGCTTAAAAGGGGTTCCAAAGGCTACAAACTAACTTTTTAGAAACTTTTCTGTGTCATCTTTAGAGACATGAAAAGAGTTCTTGGCTAAGTCTTGAATAAATAAGTCAAATGGAAGCAACTTCAAAAGGTGGCAGAAACTAGATCAGTTTGAACCACTTGGATGTTTTGGCTTATTTATTCCAAAGAGGAGCTCCAAATTCTTTCCAACTTGAGTTACCTGAAGTTAGACTTTCTAAGTTTTCTAACAAATCTATTAGACCTAATTTGAGTAAAGTAGATCAGAAGATACAATTGCTGGCAAAAAAGGCACTTTTAATTTTTGTACTTTCTTACTTTTTATCTCTCCAATCCCATTGGCTACTTTATTTTCTTTCCTGGGATGAATGTAATGACCCTAAGGCCTTCTTCCTTTAGTTATTAGCTGCCTTTAAAGTTGTACATTTAGATTTGACATTAATATGATAGTTGAGTTTATACTCCTTAACTTTTAAATTTTCGCCTGCTTATCTTTGATTTGGCTAATCAAAGTGGAGTTCTAGTGAGTCTTATTCTAACTTAAGGTGGTGTTTCTTAGCCCTAAATGAGATTAAGAGCTATAGTTTGCTAAAGATGGTGTGTCTTATCCTTTGACAAGCTACTTGATCCTCTTACTCACTCAAACTGTAGCTAGTTCTTTAGCTAGTTTTGAGTTCTCTCTCTCTGTCTATCTCTTCCTGTCTCTCTCTGTTTCACTCTCTCTCTGCCTTTCTATGCTTTTCTTTTGATCTTTGGTGCTTGAATCTCTCTTTGTCCACCATTGGTACATCAATGATTTTCTCTTTGTCAACAGCCAAGTAATCTAACCATCATATATTTTAAGGATGGTCAAGAAGGTCTCATAATATGTTTGATGGAAGAATATGCAAATCTCTAATTCATGGTCCTTGCATAATGTGAAGATAAACTCAATAGACTTTAGCCCTGTTGTCAAGCAATTTGTACCTTTTGATGGTCATGTGCATAGGTAGTGTTATCCTGTATACGTGGGATTTGTATTATTGTCATATTGTATCTAACACTTAATATTTCGTATTCATATGTCTCTTAAAGAAAAGGTCATAAATCAAAAAACCAATCTTTTTCTATTATTATTTGGTACTATTACTATCAATGTAATACTGGTATGAGATGAAC
Source organism: Lophocereus schottii (assembly GCA_002740545.1). Lineage (NCBI taxonomy): Eukaryota > Viridiplantae > Streptophyta > Magnoliopsida > Caryophyllales > Cactaceae > Lophocereus > Lophocereus schottii. The sequence goes on along the minus strand of NCQV01093780.1, from coordinate 1,282 downwards.
AGTTAAATATTTTATTGTCATATTTTGTTATGTATATTTTTTTTTTAAAAGTCAACAATAATAATGTTGATGTTAGAACTGTTAATATATACATTATTTTAAAAATTGGACATGCAACAATAAGAACAATAGAAATCATAAATCTTTTACTATTTTTTTAGTAGGTTTGAATTTAAGTTAAAAGTTAATGTCGAAGCTGTGAGATTTACTATATGTCAAAATATTAGTATTGGAATGTTTTGTTTTAATATATACTATGGGATTGTTTTTGAGATTTTAACCTTAATAAATATCTATTATGTGTTATTTAGTTATATAATTGATTTACTTGGACAATATAATGCTAGAATTTTTGTAATACAATGCATAATATTTTGTGTTGATTGAAGTTATAATGCATAATTTTTGGTATAATTCATATTAAAGTATATTTAATTATCTTCTAATAATAAGGATNNNACTTTTTTTAAAAGGATACATTGTGTAAGAGTGATGTGTAAATTAGGAGATTTTATTTTGTTTTCCTATACCCATGTGATGCATGAAAAAGTTTTGAATTTTCTAATTGTAACAACTTTATGTAAAAAGTGTAGCAAAATATATTTGTAATTCATGTTATTTGTGAAAAAAATTGTTTGAATCTATATAAAGAAATACAAAATTTTTTTCTACAGTTAAGTGAAAAACCCTCTTCCCATAATTATTTGTGAACTGGCAAAAAGAAAATTAAACAAATTGTTGATTTCCACTTTTTTTTAAAAAAATTTATTAGGTACAATAGCATTATGTAATTCATTAGTTATTTCTTATCCATTTAATAAATTATTTGCGACAAGGTCTCAAGGGTGGTGTTGTAGTAGTAGTGGTAGTAGTAGCAGCAGGAGTAGTAGTAGCATTAGTTGTAGTCGTAGTAATAACAACAACAACAATAACAACATCAACAACAACAACAACAACAACAATAATAATAACAATAACAATAATAATAATAATAATAATAATAATAATAATAATAATAATAATAATAATAATAAAAACAATAATAATAATAGATTTTAGAAACCTGTCATTATTTCCTACTAATGTATATTTATAGTATATAGAATCCATAACTATCATCATAATATATCTATATCTGTAATATTTCATATTTATAATAATGAAAATATTTTATTCTTTATCATTTTAATAAAAAATAATAGTTCTTGTAGTTTGGAGTTAGTTAAGGAAAAATCAAAACCTCTAAATTATAACCCATGTCATATGCTACCTTTGAGAGGTT
>NCQV01093769.1:19793-39107 GCA_002740545.1 Lophocereus schottii | reverse complement strand
AAAAGCTTAACAATTGAAAAAATTTTTGAAAAATTTGAAAACCACCAAAGAAGGGTTATGTGGAAGTTTTGAGTTTGGTTTTTAAGGGACTATTTAATTTATGTTTATGTAATGCCCCGACCCTCTCGTTAGCAGGTCTTACCAAATAACGGCTTCAGGGATCGATGATTAGCCCCACATGTAATCACAAGTCTTTTCGGCGTGTTTCGTCCTCACTTACACACTGCCCAGGAGGTCACCCATCACAAGATTGCTCTCTAGCAAGCACGCTTAACCATGGAGTTCTTAAGAATGAGCTTTCTGAAAAGAAAGGTGCACTTTTGTTGATATAAGTAGTCACTTCGATCCTTTTAAACCACACTCGGGGTGTTACAATCACCCCCAGTTGAAGCGCACATCATTCTCGTTGTGCATCACTAATCGACCGACTTATGAGTCTTCTTGACCGGCGGTCCATACTAAGTATCTTTGCCCCACTAGGTGGCTACTCATGGCTCTCCATCCACTAGCGCAGCTCACAGTTGCGGATCGGCTCTGATACCATTTGTAATACCCCGACCCCTCTCAGTCGCAGGTCTTACCAATAACGGCTTCAAGGATCGACAACTGGCCCCACAAATCATCACAAGTATTTCCGGCGTACCTCTTCCTCGCTCACACGCTATCCGGGAAACTTCCCAGGAGATCACCCATCCTAAGATTGCTCCCCAGCAAGCATGCTTAACCGTGGAGTTCTTAAGAGTGCACTTCTTGAAAAAAAAGGTGCACCTTTGGTGATATAAGTAGTCACTTCGATCCTTTTAAGCTACACTCAGGGTGTTACAGTTTAGAAATTGATAAACCTTTTGGCTTGGTTGCTTTTTGTGTGTAAATAGTCTTTAGGGTTGAGTAACGTTTTAATTTGATTTTGTGTTTCATAAAAAAAAAGAAAAAAAATTAGAAAATTCAAAAATCCAAAAAAATAGAAAAAGGAAAAAATCTAAAACAGAATTTCTTTTAGTGAAGGTGTGCGATTTGTTTGACTAGTTGGGTTAAAGACCCTGAAGATCAAAGACTCGTTAGGAGTAATCCTAATCCTGACTTAGAACCCGAACATGAACCTAAGCTTGAGTTAGAGAACATAGTATAAGAAAAGGACTTTGAGTGATATTTTCTATCCTCTTAGGACTGCTTTGCCATCATGTTTTGTTATGCCTGTTCTTGCATCAAATATGACATTCGAATTGAAACCCCATTATACTTAGATGCTCCCTAAATTTATAGGTTTAGAGGATGCTTATTTATTTTTAAGGAAATTCGAAGAAGTTTGTTCTATGATGCATTTCCCTAATATTCCTTTTGATGTTGTGCGAATGAAATCGATCCCTTTTACTTTGAAAGATTCTGCTAAACGATGGATGTATGGCTTGGCTGCTAATTCTATTACTTCTTAGAATGATTTTGTAAGAAAATATTTCCCTAATGCCAAGACTGTTAAGCTGAGGAATGAAATCAATCAATTAATGCAACTTAACAGGGAATCATTTTAGAAATATTTTGATAGGTTCAAAACTTTATTAGCCCAATGTCCCCATCATGGTTTAGACCAAGCACGTTTGTGCTAGATTGTATATGAAGGATTTGACCAATAGACTAAGACTATGGTAAAGTCCATGTATCACGGTGGCTTTCTTTCTAAGAGCCCCACAGTTGCTTGGGAGTTTCTAGAGGACTTGGCTGAGAAAACCATGCAGTGGAAAACCGCTCGTGATGACAGCCTGAGCTCTAGGTTTGCAAGGGGTGGTTTGCATTCTGTCTCTGATGTTAGTCACTTAGAGTCTAAGATTGCTGTTTTAGAAAACATGTTGAACGGATTATCTCCCTAGATGTCCTAGCTATCTAAGATTTCTATAGTGTTTTGTTTCTCATTATCAGGCCCTAGATCATTCATTGAATGCTTGTCCTCATTTTGCTCATCAATTAGCAATTGAACAGGAGCAAGCAAGTATGCTTTCCAGAGACCTAAGAACGACCATTTCTCCCCTTATTACAGCCCAGGGAGGCGGAATCACCCTAACCTTTCGTGGAATATTGGACCCAATGCTGTGGTTCCTAATTCTCAACCTGCGATGTTTCCTGGAAAGAACTCCCAGCCCATCTCTCATCCTTCACACCCCTTTCAGAGACTGGCTTTCTAAGGTGCGCCTAATACACGTAGAACTCCTCCTCCCATAGCTCAAGTTCAACCTTCTCCTAGTTATACTGATATTGATAAATTAGAGAGGAGAATCAATAATAATGTGGAGAGAATGATTAATGCTAACACGGAAAGAATGATGAGAATGATGACCGAACAGTTTTCTCAATTAGTATCATCTTCTAGGAAACTAGGTACTTTCTCGAGTCAACCTAAGGTGAACCCTAAGGGTCCTGCCTGCTCTTCTTTTGGTAACCCTAGTGAGCCTATGAGGAAAGTAAATGCGGTTATAACTCTCTGTTCTGGTCGAGAGGTTGATAACCAAGTCAGAAATCCTAATGAACCTTGGAGGTTTCCTCATCAGTTCTTCTAGAATTCTTTCCCTTCTTCTACTCCAGAGACCTATCCATTTAGTCAGTTAGGGGATGCTACTGATGGCGTCCCCAATGCTTTGGATAGTCCTCCCTCTCCTAAGTCACCTTCTAAGGAAGAGGAGCCTCAAGAAAAAGACTCCTCTATCTCAGCAAGTTCTTCATCTCCTAAGAGTTCTTCTCCCCCTTTCTCTGAGAAAATCCAGATGCCTTTGCCTCCTTTCCCCCATAGGTTAAAGAAGAAAGATCAAGATCACATTGAGAAGATGAGTGAGACCTTCTCTCAAGTTAAGATCAATATTCCCTTGCTTGATACTATTCTGCAGATGCCTCCTCATGCTAAATTTTTAAAGGACCTATGTACTACAAATAAAGCAACTGGTGTATCTAAGAAGGCTTTCTTGACTTCTGGTACTAATTCAATCCTTTCTCAGATTCTAGTGAAGTATAAGGGCCCCGGTTACCCTACTGTGTCTATAGTCATAGGAGACTAACTCATTCACAGAACATTGCTTGACTTAAGGGCTAGTGTTAACTTGATGCCCTTTGCTGAGTATGAGAGGCTAGAGTTAGGTGAGTTAAAACCTACCATGATGGTCATTCAATTGACAGACAGATCGATTAGGGTGCCTAGGGGAATAGTTGAGGATATGCTGATTAGAGTGGGTGAATTTATTTACCCAGTGGACTTTGTTGTGATTGAAACTGAGAAGGTGTTCAACTTACCTAGTCAGGTTCCTATGACTTTAGGGTGTCCTTTCATGGCCACTGCCAATGCCCTCATTAACTACATGAATGGTACGATGAGACTGTCTTTTGGCAACATGACTATGGAATTGAATATCTCTAACATGCAAAGGTAGCCTTATGGATGTGATGATATGGAATTTTCTACTCTTAACTGGGTTGGGAATTCTGCGTTTGATGATGCTTTTGATGATGTACTTGCTACAGAGTATGAGTCATTTCTTATAGATGATGAGCTTGAATATGACATGGTTGAGTTTATAACTTGTGCTCTACTGCTTATTGTTTGCTCACTGCTATGTCTAAATCTATTGCTGAATCTATTTTCCCTGTTGCTCTTGAATTGAAATCCCTTTCTGATTCTCTTAAGTATGCATTCCTAGGACCCGATGAATCCTTACTTGTCATTATTGCTTCTGATTTGGATCGGGACCAAGAGGACAAACTGATTTCTTTGCTTAGAGAGAACAAGGAAGCTCTAGGATGGACTTTAGAGGATATCAAGGGTATTAATTCTTCTATAGTGCAACATAGAATTCATTTAGAGGACCATGCTAAGCCCTACCGTGACCGTCAAAGGCGTTTGAATCCCACTTTGCAGGAAGTAGTTAAGAAGGAAGTATTGAAATTATTAGACCATGGGATTATTTATCCTATTTCTGATGATGAGTGGGTTAGCTCTGTTCAAGTTGTTCCTACGAAGACCGATACTACCGCGATTAGGAATGATACGGACGAGTTAATCCTTACTTGAGTTCAATCTAGGTGGCCTGTGCGTATAGATTTTAGAAAATTGAATGCTGCTACTAGAAAAGACCATTTCCCCCTTCCCTTCTTGGATAAGATGCTAGAGAGGTTAGCTGGACATTTCTTCTATTGCTTTTTAGATGGATATTTCGATTATATTCAGATCTCTATTGCTTCTGAGGATCTGGATAAGACTACTTTCACTTGTCCATTTGGAACATATGCCTTTAGAAGAATGCAGTTTGGACTGTGCAATGCCTCTGCTACCTTTTAAAGATGCATGATTTCTATTTTCTCATATTTTGTTGAGCACTGTGTGGAAATTTTCATAGATGAATTTTCTGTATTTGGATCTTCTTTTGATGATTGCTTGTCTAGTATGAGAAAAGTGTTGGAAAGGTGTAGGGAGAAAATTTGACTTTGAACTAGGAGAAATGTCACTTCATGGTTAAAAAGGGTATGGTCTTAGGACATATTATTTCCCGAGATAGAAGTAAGGTAGACAAAGCTAAGATTGACCTGATCGTTAATCTTCCCCCTCCCACTTGTGTGAAAGAGGCGCAGTCTTTCCTTAGGCATCTTGACTTTTTTCATCGTTTCATTAAGGATTTTAGTAAAATTGCACAGCCTTTGTCCAATTTGTTAGCTAAGGATGTGCCATTTCATTTTTCTGAAGAGTGCCGTGAGGCATTTTCTAAGGTTAAGAAGGCCTTAACCTCTACTCCAATTGTTCATCCTCCTATTTGAGGAGAACCGTTTGAATTGATGCATGCCGTTTCTGATTGTGTTATTGGGGTTGTGTTTAGGATAGCATATTGATAAGAAACCCCATGTTATTCACTATGCTAGCCACACGTTGAATGATGCACAACTGAATTACACTGTTACTGAGAAAGATTTTTGGTTTGTGGTCTTTGGTTTTGAAAAGTTTAGATCCTATCTGATTGGCTCACATGTGATTGTTTGCACTGACCACTCTGCCCTTAGGCACGTTCTTTCTAAGAAGGATGCTAAGCCTAGACTTATGAGATGGATTATGCTTTCGCAAGAATTTGACTGTGAAATCAAGGATAAGAAAGGTTTTGAAAATCTTGTAGCTGACCATCTATCTAGGATCATCTATGATAGAAAGAGTGAGACTAATATTTCTGAGTGCTTCCCTGATGAGCAATTATATGCTGTTTACCCTGATTCTTGGTATGCTGATATTGTAAATTAGTTAGTTGCTAGTAGGATCCCTGACGGTTGGAGTAAGAATGACAAAGATAGATTCTTCCATCTTGTGAAGTTCTTTGTTTAGGATGACCTTTGTCTGTTTAAGTACTATTCTAACCAAGTCTTTAGAAGGTGCATTCCCGACCATGAGGTGAGAAGTGTCCTTTCTTTTTGTCATGACCAGGCATGTGGGAGGCATTTTAATGGTAGGAAGACAGCAGTCAAGATTCTTCAATGTGGTTTTTACTAGCCGACTTTGTGTAAAGATGCATTTGAATATTACAAGAGTTGCTCTTGATGCCAGCAGTTGGGCAGGATAAGTAGGAAAGATATGATGCTACTAAACTCCATCATTATGGTGGAGGTTTTTGATGTGTGGGGTATTGATTTTATGGGACCATTTCCACCATCTTTTGGGAATGAGCACATTTTGTTACCCATGGACTATGTTTCTAAATGGGTTGAGGCCATCCCTTCTAGGACCAATGAAGCCAAAGTGGTTGCGAAATTTCTTAGGGAGAACATCTTTGCTCGATTTGGTATGCCCTGAGCTATCACTAGTGATCAGGGCACCCATTTTAATAATAGATACTGTGATACATTACCGAAGAGGTATTCCATGGTCCACAAGCTTGCTACTCCCTACCATCCCCAAACTAGTGGCCAGGTTGAAGTTTCCAATCAGCAGATTAAGTAGATTTTGAAGAAGACAGTGAGTAGGCATAGGAAAGGCTGGGCTGATAAGCTGATAGATGCTCTTTGGGCACATACGACGGCTTTCAAAACTCCCTTAGGTATATCACCTTATAGGGTAGTTTATGGTAAGCCTTGCCATTTACCTGTGGAGATAGAGTATAAAGCTTGGTCGACCATTAAGAAGCTTAATTATGACTTTACTAAGGCAGGTAAAGAGCGATGACTGCAGCTGGATGAGCTTGTTGAGATTAGAGCTGAGGCTTATGAGAGTGCTCGATCGTATAAAGAGAGGGTAAAGTTGTTTCACGATCGACATGTTTTTAGAAAGGAATTTACCCTGGGAATGAAAGTACTTTTATCTGACTATAGGCTCAATTGGTTTCCAGGGAAATTGAGGTCCCGATGGACGGACCCTTATATTGTCTCACATGTTTTTCCCTATGGTGCGGTTGAAATTCAGGATCCTCAGACTAGTGTCACCTTCAAAGTGAATGGTCATAGTTTGAAACCATTTCTGGAGCTGCCGGGCCAAGAAGATGTGGAGTGTCTGATACTCTATGAACCTAGCCATGATTAGTGTTTGAGATCCAAGTGGCTTGGGTGTACTTAGCACCCAACCTAGTTTGCTAGAAACTTCTTCTCTTCTCTCTCTTTCTTTCTCTCTGTTCTTCTTTCTTTGTTTCATTGCAGTTTCCTTTTGTATAGTTAACTGTTTTTCTTTCCTTATGATTGTTATTTTGTTTTTGAGTCTAGGTTTTGAACATATGTTTGCTTTTTAGGTTTTTCTTTTGGGCTTTAAGTGTGTATTCCACTCCCAACAAGGACAATGTGAAGTTTTGGTGTGGGGGTAGGGTACCTATGCGTACATATTTTTCTTTGAAAAAAATTTTGAAAAATCCAAAAAGATTTTTGGTTTTGTTTTAAGGGAACATTTGTACTGTGTCTGATTAGCTTGAATCCCCTGTGCCTTGGGTATTAGCTTATACATAAGTAGGATGTGCATGAGAAGTCTCCAACCTCAGCGTGATATTTTAAGCCCTAGTTCTAACCCCAATGTTCAGTATAGATTGTGTAATCCAGTCCTTATTTATTCCTTCATCCTTATCTTTAGGTCTTAGGTTTCCATGAATGATTCTCCCACTTGTTGGTGACATGATTACTCTGGAAAAAAAGGGGTGTATTATGAATAAAGAAGGCAAAAAAAAAGAAAGGAAAAAAAGATGGAATAAAATTTGGAATGACAAGTATTCTTTTGAGGCATGCGCTACTGGGCATTACCCTTTTAGGCACGTGCTACTTAGTGTTACCCTTTGAGGAAATATTACTACTGGGAAAGCTTGCTTCCAAAGTTAATATGATAATAATGTAGTTGTGTTAGCCAAGTAGGATTGAGTCTAATTTTAGTAAATCTAAACCCTGGGATAATGATACACTTGCACACGAGCACCGGGACGTATTCAGAATCTTAATGTTCAATGGAGTAAAAAATTAGTATTCTGATGTCATTTATGAGGTAGAGGATTATGAAGTACATTCTGTGCAAATGCAGATCAATAACTTGGTTATATGGGTGGTCAACAACTTGGTTACATAAGTGATTTAGTTGATTAGAACGTGTGCATATTTTTCCCTAATTTTGTATATATTAGTTTTGAAAAAAATAAAAAGATTTTCTTTTATTTTTGAAATAATTTTTATGGTTAGTTCACCTGAAAATCCTCACGAGACCTCACTCATCCACTTGGGAGACATAGGGGTTTAAAGAACTTGTTGCATACGCTAAATGTAACCATGATTCTTACGACAGTGAGTTAGGATTTTCTTTTTCTTATTTTTCTTTTTCTTTTAGTTAGTTTAGTTATTTTACTCGAGGATGAGCAAAATCTTGATGTGGGCGTATTTGTTCATGTTAAAAATGTGTCATTTTTATGATACTCTTACACCTATTTTATCCTGGTTATAATCGCTATTTTTTAGGTTTTTACTTGATTTTATTTTGTTTTGTAGGTTTTGAATAAAATGAAAATAATTATGAAAAAATGCAAGAAAAATGCTGAAAATGAAGAATTGGGCCGACTTGACTTAAGCCGATCTGAATTGCTAGACCTAACATTTTTCAGCCCAAGGAAAAAAAAACCTAAAAATCTACCCAACCATCTGCCTATCACGTGCCACCTAATACGCAACCATGCGTGCAGCTTGCGTGACCCAGTTAGCCACCCTTCTTAATCCTCATTTTCTCTCTCTCTATTTTGATCTCCCAACCTAGAAATCCCGGTACATCCCCTGCTTTGTCCACCATTTTCATCACCTCCACCCTCTCTCTGTCTCTGTCTCTCTTCAACCGTATCTAGCAAAGCCGACACACCACCATTCCATCCTCATCCACCCGCAATCCACGCTTCAAATGCCATTGAAGCATGGTATTTTCTACCCACGCATCTCGAATTGGACGGTAAAGATTGAAGGAAGCACGGGTATAAATCACAAAGGCGAGCTTCAGGTTAGAGGTTAGATAATTTTTAGGTTTAGTTAGTTTAATTTTGGCAATCATTTTCTCAAAATTTAGACGCATTTACATTTCAATTTATAGGGTTAGGGTTGTTAGTTAGTTAGTTGTGGGTTTCGAATTTGATGTAATTAAGTGTCGATTTTGTTAAATTATAGTAGATATGTATGAATTAATTTTTATTATAGTGATTTTGGCCAAGGTTAGTCAAATTTCTTCATTTTCTACCCCTCCCCTGTTCGGTTTTTGGTCGATGCTGGCCCTGGTGTTTCTAATGGTGAGAGACGAGGCTAGGTGTTGGTCTGGTTGGCAGTGGTTTTGGCTAATCTTCTCCCCTGTGCCGAGTTCTGGGTGTACTCATTCTCTATTTTGGTTTGCTCTTTGCTCCTCTAACTTCACTTTTAATTGCTTCAAAGCATTATTGAAAATCGAGCAGTTTAGTCTGGAATATTGAATGATATAGTTGATTAGCATTTTTAATGATATAGTTTATTGAATGATAATGTTGAGTAGTTTAATGGAGTGGTGATAATGATTCTAGCTGGGTGATTCGAATGTAGAGATTGCTCTTTTAAGGAGTTGGTTGTTGGTGATAATGTGGTGATTGTGCCTGAATTGGTTCAGTTGATAAGTTGATAGTTGATAGCCATGCTCTGTTGTTGGCTTTCTTTCCCCTTCCTAGTAGCCAGATTCTGTTTGTGAAGCCAGCAACTTGAATGGCTAGGATAGTTGGTGCAAATTATGTAGTTGAGATGATAAGGTTTTAATTAGGATTGGTGATACTTGATGGTTGTGATTGCTCTCAGCTTGCCCTCCCCTGCCTTGATCTTTGTAGGAGTTTTAGTGGAATCTTATTATTCTGTGGCTTGATTTGCTACACTTGTAATGTTTATTTCAAGTTGGCTTAATTGTTTTCCGAGGATTTATATGTTGGATCATGTTTTTGGTTGCAATCACTTTCGTTCCTAGTAGCATTAGATTATGGATTGAGTTGAACCTTGGATTATGAAAGTCTTGAATATTAGTTTTCTTTTTCCTTTGATATGGTTGAAGTCAAGTTTTGACGTTTTATAAAAGTAAAAGAACATTAGAGTTTGCAATCTAGATTAGTTTTCTGCTTAGTAACCTTCATCTCTATCATCGTCCCCGAGGATATGACCCTCAAGTACTACAGCGAAAGCTATACACTTGCGGCTTTTAGTTTACACTCGAAATATCCCAACAAGTTTTTGGCACCATTGTTGGGGACGACAGTATGAGATTAGGTCATATTTTTGTTTTCTTAGCTATTGGCTTTTTAGTTGCCAATGTTTTACTTCGTTTTGCTTGTTTCATTATCAATTATTGCTAGTTGAGTTATTTCTTGATATACTCAAAATCCCAAAAAAAATTAGAAGAGTTAAATTCTCAATAAAAAAAAGAAAAACTTCAAAATGACCAAAAATTAGAAAAGCTTAAAAATTGAAAAAAATTTTGAAAACCACCAAAGAAGGGTTATGTGGAAGTTTTGAGTTTGGTTTTTAAGGGACTATTTTATTTGTGTTTAGAAATTGATAAGCCTTTTAACTTGGTTACTTTTTGTGTGTAAATAGTCTTTAGGGTTGAGTAACTTTTTAATTTGATTTTGTGTTTGCCATCAGAAAAAAGAAAAAAATTAGAAAATTCAAAAAATCTAAAAAACTAGAAAAAGGAAAAAACCTAAAACAAAATTTCTTTTGGTGAAGGTGTGGGGTTTATATGAGCAGTTGGGTTAGAGACCCAGAGGATCAAAGACTTGATATGAGTGAGCCTAACCCTGACTTAGAACTCGAACATGAACCTAAGCTTGAGTTAGAGAACATGGCACAAGAAAGGACTTTGAGTGCTATTTTCTATTCTTTTAGAACTGCTTTGTCATCATGCTTTGTTATGCCTGTTCTAGTACCAAATGTTACCTTCGAATTGAAATCCCATTATAATCAGATGCTCCCTGAATTCACAGGTTTAGAGGATGCTTGTTTATTTTTAAGGGAATTCAAAGAAGTTTGTTTTATGATGCATTTCCCTAACAATTCCCATTGATGTTGTGCGAATGAAATTGATTCCTTTTACTTTGAAAGACTCAGCTAAACGATGGATGCATGGCTTGGCTGCTAATTCTGTTACTTCTTGGAATGATTTTATAAGATTGTTCTTAAGAAAATATTTCCCTAATGTCAGGACTGTTAAGCTGAGCAATGACATCAATCAATTTGTGCAACTTGATAGGGGATCGTTTTGGAAATATTTTGATAGGTTCAAAACTTTATTGGCCCAATGTCTCCATCATGGTTTAGATCAAGCATGTTTGTGCCAGATTGTATATGAAGGACTTGACCGACAGACTAGGACCAAGGCAGACTCCATGTGTTAGGGTGGCTTTCTTTCTAAGAGTCCCACAGCTGCTTGGGAGTTTTTAGTGGACTTGGCTGAGAAAACTATGTAATAGGAAACTGCTCATGATGACAGCCTAAGTTCTAGGTTTACAAGGGATGGTTTGCATTCTGTCTCTGAGAGTCTAAGATTGCTGCTTTGAAAAACATGTTGAAGGGATTATCTCCCCAGATGTTCTAGCTATCTCAGACTTCTACAATATCTTGTTCTCATAGTCAGGCCTTAGATCATTCATTGAGGCTTGTCCTTATTTTGTTCATCAGTTAGCAACTGAACAGGAGCAAACAAGTATGACTTTCCAGAGACCTAAGAATGACCCTTTCTGCCTTATTACAACCCAGGGTGGCGGAGTCACCCTAACTTTTCATGGAACAGTGGACCCAATGCTATGGTTCCTAATTCTTAACCTGAGATATTTCCTGGAAACAATTCCTAGTCCATCTCTCATCCTTCACACTCCTTTCAGAGACCGACTTTCTCAGGTGTGCCTAATGCACTTAGACTTCCTCTTTCCATAGCTCAAGTCCAGCCTCCTCCTGGTTATACTGATATTGATAAATTAGAGAGGAGAATCAATAATAATATGGAGAGAATGATTAATGCTGACATGGAAAGAATGATGAGAATGATGACCAAACAGTTTTCCCAATTAGTATCATCTTCTAAGAAACTAGGTACTTCCCCACGTCAACCTGAGGTGAACCCTAAGGGTCATGCCTCCTCTTCTTCTGGTAACCCTAATGAGCCTGTGAGGAAAGTAAATGCGTTTATATCTCTCCGTTCTGGTCGAGAAGTTAATAACCAAGTGAGAAATCTTAATGAACCTTGGAGGTTTCCTCATCAGTCCTTCCAGAATTCTTCCCCTCTTTTGCTTTAAAGACTGCCCTATTCAGTCAGTTAGGGGATACTCCTGATGGTGTCCTCAGTGCTTTAGATAGCCCTCCCTCTCTAAGTCAACTTCTAAGGAAGAGAAGCCTCAAGAAAAAGACTCCTCCATCTCAGCAAGTTGTTCACCTCTTAAGAGTTCTTCTCCCCCTTCTTTTGAGAAAATCCAGAAGCCTTTGCCTCCTTTCCCCCATAGGTTAAAGAAGAAAGATCAAGATCACATTGAGAAGATAAGAGAGACCTTCTCTCAAGTTAAGATCAATATTCTCTTGCTTGATGCTATTCAGGAGATGCCTTCTTATGCTAGATTTTTAAGAGACCTATCTACTACAAAGAAAGCAACTGGTGTACCTAAGAAGGCTTTCTTGACTTTTGGTGCTAATTCTATCCTTTCTTAAATTCCGGTGAAGTATAAGGACTCCAGTTGCCCACTGTGTCTATAGTCATAGGGGACTAACTCATTCACAGAGCATTACTTGACTTAGGAGCTAGTGTTAACTTGATACCCTTTGCTGCGGATGAGAGGCTAAAGTTAGGTGAGCTGAAACTTACCAGGATGGTCATTCAATTAGCTGACAGATCTACTAGGGTGCCCAGGGGGATAGTCGAGGATGTGCTGATTAAGGTGGGTGAATTTATTTACCCAGTGGACTTTGTTGTGATTGAAACTGGGAAGGTGTCCAACTTCGCTAGTCAGGTTCCCGTGATTCTAGGGCGTCCTTTCTTGGCCATTACCAATGCCCTCATTAACTGCAGGAATGGCATGATGAAACTGTCTTTTGGCAACATGACTATGGAATTAACATGCAAAGACAGCCTTCTCAATTTGATGATATGAAATTTTCTACTCTTAACTGGGTAGGGGATTCTGTATTTGATGATGCTTTCAATGGTGTACTTGCTACTGAGTATGAGTCATTTCTTACAGATGATGAGCCTGAATATGATATGTTTGAGTTTGATGACTTCTGCTCTACTGCTAATAGTTTGCTCACTACTATGTCTGAATCTTTTGCTGGATTTGTTTCCCCTATTGCTCTTGAATTGAAAGCCCTTCCTGATTCTCTTAAATATGCATTCCTAGGACCCGATGAATCCTTACCTGTCATTATTGCTTCTGATTTGGATCAGGACCAAGAGGACAAACTGATTTCTTTGCTGAGAGGGGGCAAGTATGCTCTAGGATGGACTTTAAGGGATATCAAGGGTATTAGTTCTTCTATTGTGCAACATAGAATTCATTTAGAGGACCATGATAAGCCCTACCGTGATCATCAAAGGCATTTGAATCCCACTTTACAGGAAGTAGTTAGGAAGGAGGTGTTGAAATGGTTAGACCATAGGATCATTTATCTTATTTCTGATAGTGAGTGGGTTAGCCATGTTCAAGTTGTTCCTAACAAGATCGGCATTACTATGATTAGGAATGATAAGAACGAGTTAATCCCTACTCGAGTTCAATCTAGGTGGCCTGTGTGTATAGATTACAGAAAATTAAATACTGCCACTAGAAAAGACCATTTCCCCCTTCTCTTCTACCAGAGAGGTTAGCTGGGCATTCCTTCTATTACTTTTTAGATGGATATTATAATTATACCTAGATCTCTATTGCTCCTAAGGATCAGGAGAAGACTACTTTCACTTATCCATTTGGAACATATGCCTTTAGAAGAATGCCGTTTGGACTGTGCAATGCCCCTGCTGCCTTTTAAAAATGCATGATTTCTATTTTCTCATATTTTAGTTGAGCACTGTATGAAAATTTTCATGGATGACTTTTCTGTGTTTAGATCTTCTTTTGATGATTGCTCATCTAATATAAGAAAAGTGTTGGAAAGGTGGAGGGGGAAAAATTTGACTTTGAACTGGGAGAAATGTCACTTCATGGTTAAAAAAAGGTGTGGTCTTAGGACATATTATTTCCCGAGATGAAATTGAGGTAGACAAAGCTAAGATTGACCTGATTATTAATCTTCCTCCTCCCACTTTTGTGAAAGAGGTGCAGTCTTTCCTTAGACATGTTGGCTTTTATCGTCATTTCATTAAGGATTTCAGTAAAATTGCAAAGCCTTTGTTCAATTTGTTAGCTAAGGATGTGCTATTTAATTTTTATGAAGAGTGTCATGAGGCATTTTCTATGCTTAAGAAGGCCTTAATCTCTGCTCCTATTCTTCTCCCTCCCATTTGGGGAAAACCGTTATAATTGATGTGTGACGCATCTGATTATGCTATTGAAGTTGCGTTAGGACAGCATATTGATAAGAAACCCCATGTTATTTACTATGCTAGTCACATGTTGAATGATGCCTAGCTAAATTACACTATTACTGAGAAAGCATTTTTGGTTGTGGTCTTTGGTTATGAAAAGTTTAGATCTTATCTGATTGGGTCACATGTAATTGTTTACACTAAACACTCTGCCCTTAAGCACGTTGTTTCTAAGAAGGATGCCAAGCCTAGACTTGTGAGATGGATTCTGCTTTTGCAAGAATTTGACTATGAAATCAAGGATAAGAAAGCTTCTAAAAACCTTGTGGCTGACCATCTGTCTAGGATCACCTATGATAGAAAGCGTGAGACCAGCATTTCTAAGTGCTTCCCTAATGAGCAATTGTATGTTGTTCATCCTGATCCTTGGTATAATGATATTGTGAATTACTTAGTTGCTGGTAGGACCTTTGAGGGTTCGACTAAGAATAACAAAGATAGATTCTTCCACCTTGTGAAGTTCTTTATTTGGGATAACCCCTATCTGTTTAAGCACCATCCTAACCAAGTCTTTAGGAGGTGCATTCCCGACCATGAGATGAGAAATGTCCTTTCTTTTTATCATGACGAGGCATGTGGGGGCATTTTTGTAGTACGAAGACAACATCCAAGATTCTTCAATATAGTTTTTACTGGCCGACTTTGTTTGAAGATGCATTTGAATATTGCAAGAGTTGCTCCAGGTGCCAGCAGTTGGGTGGATGAGCAGGAAAGATATGATGCCACTAAACCCCATCATTGTGGTGGAGGTTTTTGATGAGTGGGATATTGATTTTATGGGACCATTTCTACCATCTTTTGGGAATGAGCACATTTTGTTAGTTGTGGATTATGTTTCTAAATGGGTTGAGGCCATCCTTTCTAGGACCAATGAAGCTAAAGTGGTTATGAAATTTCTTAGGGAGAATATCTTTGCTCGATTTGGTATGCCTTGAGCTATCATTAATGATCAGGGCACCCATTTTAATAACAGATCTTTTAATGCCGTACTGAAGAGGTATTCCATAGTCCACAGGCTTGCTACTCCCTACCATCCCCAAACCAGTGGCCAAGTTGAAGTGTCCAATTGACAGATTAAGTAGATTTTGGAAACAATAGTGAGTAGGCATAGGAAAGACTGGGCTGAGAAGCTGATAGATGCTTTTTGGGCACATAGGATGGCTTTCAAAACTCCCTTAGGTATGTCACCTTATAGGGTAGTTTATAGTAAGCCTTTCCATTTACCTATGGAGATAGAGCATAAAACTTGGTGGGCCATTAGAAAGCTTAATTATGACTTGACTGAGGTAGGTGAAGAGAGACGACCGTAGATGAGTGAGTTTAATGAGATTAGAGCTGAGGATTATGAGAGTGCTCGATCATATAAAGAGCGGGCAAAGTTATTTCACAATCGACACATTTTTAGAAAAGAATTTGCACTGAGAATGAAAGTAATTTTGTATGACTCTAGGCTCCCTCTGTTTCTAGGGAAATTGAGGTCTCAATGGACGAGCCCTTATATTGTCTTACATGTTTTTCCATATGTTGTAGTTGAAATTCAGGATCCTAAAACTGGTGTCGCCTTCAAAGTGAATGGCCAGCATTTGAAACCATTTCTGAAGCTACCGAGCTAAGAAGATGTGGAGTGTCTAATACTCTATGAACCTAGCAATGATTAGTGATTAAGATCTGAAGTAGCTTGGGTGTACTTAGCACTCAACCTGATTTGCTGGAAACTTCTTCTCTTCTCTCTCGTTCTTTCTCTCTTTTCTTCTTTCTTTGTTTTATTCCAGTTTTCTTTTGTACAGTTAACTGTTTTTCTTTCCCTATGATTGTTGTTTTGTTTTTGAGTCTAGTTTTTGAACGTATGTTTGCTTTTTAGGTTTTTCTTTTGGGCTTTCAATGTCTATTCCACTCCCAATGAGGACATTGTGAAGTTTTGGTGTGGGGGTAGGGTACCCATGTGTACATATTTTTCTTTGAAAAATTTTTTGAAAAATCTAAAAAGATTTTTGGTTTTGTTTTAAGGAAATGTTTGTACTATGCCTGATTAGCTTGAATCCCCTGTGCCTTGGGTATTAGCTTGTATATAAGTAGGATGTACATGAGAAGTCTCCAAACTCAGTGTGACATTCTAATCCATAGTTCTAACCCCAATGTTTAGTATAGGTTGTGCAATCCAGTCCTTGTTTATCCCTTTATCATTATCTTTAGGTCTTATGTTTTCATGAATGATTCTCCCACTTGTTGGTGACATGATTGCTCTGCAAAAAAAAAGGTGTATTATGAATAAAGAAGGGGGAAAAAAAGAAAGGAAAGAAAAAGAGATGGAATAAAATTTGAAATGATAAGTATCCCTTTGAGGCATGTACTACTGGGCGTTATCCTTTGAGGCACGTGCTACTGGGCGTTACCCTTTGAGATAATATTTCTACTAGGAAAACTTGTTTCCAAAGTTAGTATGATAATAATATAGTTGTGCCAGCTAAGTGGGATTGAGTCTAATTCTGGTAAATCTAAGTCCTGGGATGATGATACATTTGCACGCAAGCACCGGGATGGATTCAAAATCTTAATGTTCAATGGGGTGAAAAATTAGTGTTTTGATGTCATTTAGGAGGCAGAGGGTTTTGAAGTACATTGTGTGCATATGCAGGTCAATAACTTGATTACATGGGTGATTTAGTTGATTAGAACGTGTGATATCTTTTCCTCATTTTGCACATATTAGTTTTGAAAAAAACCAAAAAGATTTTCTTTTATTTTTGAAATAATTTTTGTGGGTAGTTCACCAGAAAACCTTCACGAGATCTCACTTGTCCACTTGGTTGATCGAGGGGTTTAAAGGGCTTGTTGCATACGCTAAATGCAATCGTGATTTCTACGACGGTGAGCTAGGATTTTCTTTTTCTTGCTTTTCATTTTCTTTTGGTTAGTTTAGTTATTTTACTCGAGGATGAGCAAAATCTTGGTGTGGGGATATTTATTTGTAATAAAAATGTGTCATTTTTTCGGTACTTTTACAACTATTTTATGCTCGCTATAATTGTTGTATTTTAGGCTTTTATTTGATTTTATCTTGTTTCGTAGGTTTTGAATAAAATGAAAATAATTATGGAAAAGATGCAAGAAAAATGCTGGAAATAAAGAATTGGGCCGACTTGACTCATGCCAATTTGAATTGCTAGGCCCAAAATTTTTCAGCCTAAGAAAAAAAAGAAAAATAAAAAGAAAACCTAAAAATCTACCCAGTCATGTGCCTGTCACGTGCCACCTAATACCCCCCATGCGTGCAGCTCGCATGACCCAGTTACCCCCGCGTCTTAATCCTCATTTTCTCTCTCTTCTATTTTGACCTCCCAACCTAGAAATCTCGATACATCCCCTGCTTCTTCCACCATTTTCATCACCTCCATCTACTCTCTCTCTCTCTCCCTCTCTCTCTCTCTCTCTCTCTCTCTCTCTAACCTTATCTAGCAAAGCCAGCACACCACCATTCCATCCTCATCCACTCGCAATTCACACTTCAAACGCCAGTGAAGAACAATATTTTCTACCCACGCGTCTCGAATTGGACGGTGACGATTGAAGGAAGCACGGGTATAAATCACAAAGGTGAGCTCCAAGTTAGAGGTTAGACAATCTTTAGGTTTAGTTAGTTTAATTTTGCCTATAATTTTCTCAAAATTCAGATGCATTTTCATTTCAATTTCTAGGTTTAGGCTTGTTAGTTAGTTGTGGGTTTCAAATTTGATGTAATTAAGTGTTAATTTGTCAAATTACAGTAGATATGTATGAATTAAGTTTTTATTGTAGTGATTTTGGCCAAGATTAGTCAAATTTCTCCATTTTCTCCCCCTCCCCTGTTCGATTTTTAGTCGATGCTGGCCCTGGTGTTTCTAACGGTGACAGACGAGCCTAGGTGTTGGTCTTGTTGGCAGTGGTTTTGGGTAATCTTCTCCCCTGTACCGAGTTCTGGGTGTAATTATTCTCTGTTTTGGTTTGGTCTTTGCTCCTCTAACTTCTCTTTTAATTGCCCCAAAGCATTACTGAAAATCAAGTAGTTTAATCTTGGTTATTGAATGATATAGTTGATTAGCATCAATTAATGATATAGTTTATTGAATGATAAAGTTGAGTAGATTAATTGAGTAGTTTAATCGAGTGGTGATAACGATTCTAGCTGGGTGATTTGAATATGAGATTTCTCTTTTGAGGAGTTGGTTGTTGGTGATGATGTGGTGATTATGCTTGAATTGGTTTAGTTGATAAGTTGATAGTTGATAGCCATGCTCTATTTTCAACTTTCCTTCCCCTTCCCAGTAGCTAGATTCTGCTTGTGAAGCCAGCAACTTGAAAGGCCAGGATAGTTCATGCAAATTGCTTACTTAAGATGATAAGGTTCAAATTAGGATTGGTGATGGTTGGTGGTTGTGATTTGCTCTCAGCTTGCCCTCCCCTGCCTTGATCTTTGTAGGAGTTTTAGTGGAATCTTGTTGTTCTGTGGCTTGATTTGGAGTAGTTATAATGTTTATTTCAAGCTTGGCTTAATTGTTTTCCTAGGATTTATAAGTTGGATCATGTTTTTGGATGCAATTGCTTTCGTTCCTAGTAGCATTGGATTATGGATTGAGTTGACCCTTGGATTACAAAAGTCTTGAGTATTAGTTTTCTTTTTCCTTTGATGTGGTTGAAGTTAGGTTTTGACATTTTATAAAAGTAAAAGAACATTAGAGTTTGTAATCTAGATTAGTTTTCTGCTTAGTGACCTTAATCTCCACCATCGTTCCCGAGGACACGACCCTCAAGTAATACAGCGAAAGCCATACGCTTGCGGCTTTTTGTTTACACTCGAAATATCCCAACATTGTATTAAAGAAGAAGAAAGGAAACAGAATAGCAAGAAAAAACCAACCAGCAAGCGGCCCGTCAGCCCATCAACCCAAATACCCAGCCTGACTTCACCTCCCTTTCCCAGACCATGCTCTCTCCTGCTGGGCCTGGTCTAGGCGCACTCCCAACCCGAAGCCTAGGTGCCCAGTGGATTTCTACATTACCCCTCAGCTCAAGCCTCTCCCTTCCATCTCTTTCTCTCCTTCTTTGGGCTGGCTTAGTACGCCCCCCTTCAATTCTCACTCGCGAGCCTGGTCCACCTTTTCCTTTCATGTCTTCAGCCTGATTTCACTTAAAATTCACATGTAGGGCACGTGACCAATGGGTCTTCTTCTTCCTTTTGTTCTTCTCCCTCTTCAGTTCTCACAAGCCTAGAAACCCGAGCCTTTCCCCCTCCTCCTAAGATCCATAACTGA
>NCQV01093769.1:2519-19675 GCA_002740545.1 Lophocereus schottii | reverse complement strand
AAGATGGGGGGTTTTTGAAGAGTCAGATATGGTTGAGTTCGCGGGGGGGGGGGAGGCTACAAAAGCCAAAAAAAACAAAGCAGAGGCAGTGGTTACAGTTTGATTTCTTTGATTTGCTTTATTTTCTTTCTAGATCCGACTTTTGCTTTTCTCAGAAATTCGTGTAATTAAACTTGAGTTTGTTGAATGGATTGACACTTTATGAGAGTTTTGGTTGAAATTTGAGTATAATTGTCTTCTTTTGTTCCAAGTTTATATTCCAATTCAAGGTTTGGATGCATTTGTGCTCTATCAAATTCACACTACTAGCCTGATCTTTTATTGCTGGAACAAATGTGAGAGTTAGGCTTAGTTTTTTCAGTATTGCAAGCCTGTGTGTTCAATTAGGTGAAAGGAAGGAAGCTCAGCCAAGTTTAGCCAAATCACAGAGTCAGTTTTAAGCCAATAAATCACTTTTGTTTGTTTAGTTGAAACAAGTTAATTCAGGTCATTTGTAATCTAATGTCATAATCCTTCGCTGAGGATGACATCCGTAATTGCTGTAATGAACAACAGTATACTTGTAGAAATCACGACACTTCCATAAGGACTGTCAAGATTGATCAAGGATGCTCGTTAAGCATAGCTCCTTTGTTTCACAGATCTAACTTTGGTCATTGAAAAAAACTTATGCAGATCTTTATCAATGACCGTGACTATGATCTTAGGAAAATCATCTCTTGTATACACTTCATCCTTGTTGTGAAGAAAGAAGGAAAAGTAGAACTAAAGTCAAGATCAGAATATACTCCAGAGGAAACTGAAAGAGTTTCCAAAAATTATAGTCTTGAATGTTTTATTTTGTGGTTTGGATTCGAATGAGTTTAACTATGTGTTTGTATGTGATACAGCTAAAGAGGTTTAGGTTACTTTGGAAACAACTTATGAAGGAACAAGTCAAGTGTGTGAATCAAAGATTAGTCTCTATATTTATCAATACGAACTCTTCATGATGCTACCTAGAGAATCCATCAAAGACATGTACTTAAGATTCACGAAATCATCAACAACTTAAAGTCTTTAAGAAAAACATACACCAATGAGGAGATTGTGAGAAAGGTTCTATGATGCCTTCTAGGAAGCAAGTGGGGACCCAAAGTCATAATAATTAAAGAAGCTCAAAATCTAAAGACCCTAAGTTAGGTGATCTCATTGGAAAAATTTTGACCCATGAAATTCAATTATAGGAGGAAAATGATGAGAAAGTACCAAGGCAAGGAATTGCTCTAAAGTTAACACATGTTGACTTTCAAACTCAATTTGAAGAGTTAGATGATTCGGAAGATGAATCTATGGCCATGATAGCTACATGATTGAAGAAGATGTTTCAAAGACATTTAAAACTCAAAGGATTTTAGAAGGGATCAACCTTAAAGAAGAATAAACAAAACTTTATTGGTAAATTTTGATCCAAAATTGATAGTAACTCATGTGCTTATTATGGTTGTGTAGTTGAACGCCATATGATTAATGATTTTCCAAACTCAAAGAAGAAAAATGAGAAGAAAAAATTCAAAGCCGAGTAGGAAGGAAAGAAAACCATGGTTGCAACATGGAGTGATAAGGACAGTGGTGAAAATAAAAGTGAAGAAAAGACATGACAAACCATTGTCTTATGGCCAAAGAGAACGTTAATGGAGAAGAAGAGGACATGACCTCAAAATTTAAAAATTTGATTCACAAAGCAAGTGTGATCACTCTCATAGTCTCTTTTAAAACTTACTAAGGGTCAAGAAAATTTAGACAAATTGCTTGGATCTCAATGTGTGTCTTTTAATAAAGAAGGCCTCAGTTTTAATACAAACAATAAGAAAAAGTCTTATAAAAAATTCTTTATGAAAGAGACGACACATGAGAATGTCTGAAGCCACTTTGTTCTCTGAAAAAAAACAAAGTAACTTTGAATATAAGTGTCAAAGTCACTCTGTTCTCCAACGAAGACAAGGTAACTTTGGTTGTATTTATTAAAGCCATCTTATCTATCATAAAAGCCATAACCACTTTAGCAGTCTTGCATTTCAAAATCATTCCCATCCCAAGATGACACAAATTTTAGTTCTTAAAGGTACATGCCACCAAACATGGTCATTGAACACTTTGGTCTAAACTTTCTCACCAAAGACACAAGAAGATTTAATTTTTGGCTTTTGCAAGTTTACTTATAGGCTAGAAGCAACCTCTAGTATTTCTAAAAATAGGTGTTAAAGGCATAGGACTAGAGATGCTTCAATCTTTAGTAAAATCTATAAAAAGAAATCTAGTGAAGTAACCTTTGGACATAATAGTCGAGTTAATATAATTAACATTGGTAATATGGATCCTTCAAACTCCATTGCCAATGTATACCTAGTTGATGGTTTGAAGTATAATTTGCTGAGTATTTCACATCTCTATGATAAACGTAACTGCATTGAAATATGTTGTTGAGAATGCCAAATCTGAAGGTACTGCTTTACATGGTTCTATATCAAATAATATATATGCCATAAATCTTGATCTAATTCATCTATGCATTTTCTTGTTTGAAAAGCTACTCTTGATGATGCATGGCTTTTACATCATAGACTAGGGCATGCTAGCATGCTATCAGTCATAAATTAGCCCAGCATGGTTTGGGATGTGGTTTGTCCTCTTATAAGTATGAGAAAGATCGTGTTTATAGTGCATGCGTGAAAGGTAAGCAAGTACGCACTTCTTTTAAACTTTTGAAATCTATATCTACTTGAAAGTATTTGGAATTATTACATATGGACCTTTGTGGACCTCTATTCCTATTAGGCAACACTTATATGTTAGTTATAGTGATGATTACTCAAGATTCACGTATGTTTTCTTTTTGAAAAACAAGATAGAGCTTTCAGAGAATGTACAAGGTTGTGTACGAATCTACAACTTTCAAAGAACCTACTAGTGGTAAGCATTCGAAGTGACCGTGGGAGAGAATTTAATCAAGACAATTCACTAAATATTACAAAATGCATGTTCACTTAACTTTTTAGCACCAAGAATATCACAACAAAATAGTACAATTGAAAAAAAAAAAAAATAAGGCTTTGGAAGACATAGCTAGAACTTTGATATGTGAAAATGATTTCCCAAAGTCGTCTTAGGCTAAAGCAATCAATACAGCACCAAAGAAATGCCTCCTCCTTTCTATCCTCATGACGACTCCATATGAATTGCTTAAATACTAGCAAGAAACCAAATGTATCATATGTCAAGAGCTTTGGAAGTAAGTGTTTCATTCACAACAATGGTAACGATAAGCTCATAAACTTTGATGCACGTAGTGATGAAGGTATATTTGTTGGTTATCCTTTGATTAGTAAACCTTATCATGTTTAATCTTCTTTTAATGAGTTTGAGCTAAACAAGTATGTTAATGATGAAGATGAAGGGGTGGAGTATAAATCCACTTACCAAAGTACTCATCATGATGAGTCTCAAAGTCAAAATCAAAGTAGTCAAAGTTAGCCTAAAGATAATGAAGATCATCTAGAAAACACACATTAAGGTTGTGGAAGACCTCAAGATGACGAAGAGAACAATGTATCAGTATCAGGCATACTTGAATAGGTTCAAAGTCACTTCAATAAACTAACAAGAGGCTTCAAATACAACTATGCTCATCCCATGGACAATCTATTTACAAATATAAACACAAGTATAAGAAATTGCTCATCTTTGAGAAATCTATACACATTCTTTTCATTTAGATCTCATATAGAACCTAAGAAATATATTGATACATTAGAAGATCCCAATTGGACTTTAGCCATGCAAGATGAGCTTAGGCAATTTGAGAGGAACTAAGTTTGGTCTCTCATGCCCACACCAAAAGACTATCTAGTGGTCATGATAAAATAGGCCTCTATGAACAAGTTAGATTACACTAGGATTGTGGTAAGCAACAAAGCCACATGTGTTGCTAAAGGTACAACCAAGAGGATGGTAGACTTTGAAGAGACCTTTGCATTAGTACTTATACTTAAGGCCAAATGTATATTACTTGCTTTTGCATTTGAAATGGGTATCCAGTCATTTTAAATAGATGTAAAGTGGATTTTTTTTGGAAGGCTTTTTGAATAAAGAAGTCTATGTTGAGCAACCCCTTGGCTTTGACAATTGTGAATTTTCAAATCATGTTTTCAAACTTCAAAAGCACTTTATGACTTGAACAAGCCCAGGGGCTTTGCATGAATGTCATAGTGAATTTCTTTTGGAAAATGAATTTATAAGAGGCATGATTGATTAAACTGTTTTCTTAAATAAAGGGAGAGAACTTATTATTCACGTTTATTTGGATGATAATCTATTGGCAGCCCCTAATTATCTTTTATGTCAAGAGCTTTCAAAGTTGATGAGTGAGGAGTTCAAATGAGTATGGTGGGAAAACTCAACTTTCTTCTCACTGCCAGGATGGTGTGTTCATTAACAAAACTAAGTATGTGAAAGAATTTCTAAGAAGTACAAGCTTGATAAAGTGAAACATACCAGAACTATAATCACATCAAATTCAAAACTAGACCTTGATCAAAGTGGTAAGCTAGTTTTAGAGGAGGTTTATAGAGGTATGATTGGTCCTCTGCTTTATTTAATAGCAAGTAGACTTGATATTGTGCTT
This sequence comes from Lophocereus schottii, assembly GCA_002740545.1. Taxonomy (NCBI): domain Eukaryota; kingdom Viridiplantae; phylum Streptophyta; class Magnoliopsida; order Caryophyllales; family Cactaceae; genus Lophocereus; species Lophocereus schottii. The sequence continues at coordinate 15,012 of NCQV01093769.1, read as the reverse complement.
AGTGTTTGTTTATGTGCTTGCTTTCAAAATGCACTAAAAAGTCATTTCTAACTGCAACCAAAAGAATATTTAGATATCTTGTAGAAACCAAAGGCCTAGGTCTATGGTACACTATGGATGATGATTTCAACCTTATTAGATATTCAAGTCCTAATTATGTCGATTGTAAAGTGGATAGGAAGAGCACTTTGGAATATTGTCAATACCGTGGGCATTCCCTAGTCTCTTGGAATTTAAAGAAACAAAGCTCTGTTGCAATATCCACTGCCGAAGCTAAATACATAGTCGTGGGTCCATGTTGGACTTAAACACTTTGGATCAGTGAGCAATTAAGAGATCTTGGTTTTGACTACAAAGACCTATCAATTCGTTCTGATAATATGAGTGTTGATAAATATCATGAAGAACCCTATCCAGCATTATAGAACTAAGCATATTGAAGTCAGACATTGCTTTATAAGGAATGATGCTGAAAAAGGTAATGTTACTTTGGAATTTGTACCTCAAAGTTACAATTGGCTAACATTTTCTCCAAACCCCTTGGTGAATATCAGTTCAATTTCATTAGAATGAACTTTGTATGATGAGATTAAATTGAAGGAGAGTATCCCTCAAAAAGTAGTAATAAGTTTACTAAGTATGTCCAAATCAAAGCAGCCACCAAAGTCTCTAGAGTAACAACTAAACATAGTCTCAAAGTCCAGAACAAATCAGAGTTCAAAAACTTTGAAACTAAGTCCCACAATCAATTATAGCAAATAGATAGCAGATGGAAATTTAAATCAATTAAATTCTCCCACCGGCTACAAGATTTTAGATTCAATAAAAATATTCTCAAATTTGCATAAAAAACTCATTTCCTTAGTAAAGAAGGGATGAATCTTTTTGTTCCTGAAATTTGTTCCCTTATTTCTGTTACCTCAACACTCTGAATTCTTGCTCTTTCCAAACTCTCTTCCTCTCTCGCTTCAAAAGGAACTTCCTTTGACATTAAGATCATAAAATCATCTGCTCAAACTATTTCATCTTCAATCCCCTCAAATTCTCTCTCTCCCCCTTTCGCCCCCTCTCTCTTAAAAATCTTGAGCGATCATTCTCCATGTTGCCGAAAAAAAGGGACAACAACAACATTGACCTCTGCTACTATAGTGAAAAGACTGTGTGGGGCCGCTAAGCGTCCATAACCAAAATTCGATGAGGTAAACACTTTTTCAGGACTTAGAAAATAAGGTCTCTGTGAATTCTATTGAGTCATACCTAGAATTCTATCCTAAAGAAGAGCTAAGACTTCTTGACCTTCTCTTGCACTAGTTCACCGGTATGGGTCTTAAAGCTGCAACCATCTAGTTGATTGGGAGTTAGTGTGATGCGAATCTAAAGATTTTGAATTTCTGAGAAATGCAAAGTTTACCTTTGTGGCAAAACTTGAAAAATTGGTTGCATTGCTATGTTTACATTGTTGATGAGGTTTATGCCTAATTGGTGACACAGTTTTATGCCAACTTTGAGAAGGTAGAATCTAAAAGGATGGGGGGTGGGAATGACCTATTACACCACCAAAGTCAAGGACAACACCATTACCCTAACCCATGGCTTCATTGAAAGAGTCTTCAACCTCAACCCAGACAGTTTCAAATTCCCTCGTTCAATGCCTTCTAATGAAGTCCGATGTTTGATGTTAGCCCAATTAAATTTGGAAAGTATCCCTGCTAAATATTTTGATTGATTACATTCAGTTTTTTTGAGATCAATTATTTTGAGTAGTTGGTATACGCTCACTACAAAAAAAGCACAGAATAATGAGGGATATTAGCGAGGAATTCAAATCCGTATCATATAGCGACGGACAATCCACATCTGAAATGTATCAGATAGGTGATGTATTTAGTGACGGTATAGCTACTCCGTTGCCTTTTTTTATCGCCAGCTTGAATTTAGTTTTTTTTTTTAACATTTGGCAACGGAAAATCTGTCGCCAAATGAAATTTAAAATAAATTCAAACTGGTGATGGAAATTCTGTCACCAGTCCATCGCTGCTTCGATTAAAAGAACTAGATTTTGTTCTCAAGTTATTTCATTCGATGCTTTAGCCTTTCAAGAGATAGAAAGCCCAAGAGCCCCAAACCCCCATGAGCGCCACCGTGTCCTGCCCACCGCCGACCACTGCTACCCCTCGTAGTTGCCTTCAGGTGCTGTCGGCGCCCACCATCGCCTGTCTACCGGTCACCTTTTCCATCCAAATCGCCAAAGTAGCTAGGTAGTTTTCTCTCACTTCTTATAATTTCAATTTCATAAATTTTTACATTACATTGTTAAAATTTCATACTTAGCTCATGTTTTTATTGAAATGTGAAATTTGTGTGAAGCTATTACTCCAATTTGCTTCAACATTAGGATGTACATTTGGTAATTTCAATTAAATATGATATATTGCTAGAATAAAATGCCCAAGTTTGAAGGTATTATTACTTTTGTGAAATTTGTAAAAATAGAAATATATTTTGTAAGGCCACCAATGCGCGTGTCTTGTTGATTGTATACTCTTTAATTAAACTCTTAACTAAAAAGGAGAAACCCGATGATTGGGGCGTTACTACCGTTCAAAAGGACAAGGGTTCAAGCATGTGCACTAGGTATGACATAAGTAAGCATAACTCACAATCATACACATTCAGACATTACCAAATCATGTACAAATAGTTGCTAACCACCATAAGGTTTACACGTCACAATAGAGCAATTCTCTATAAATTTTATAACTTCGTTAACTGAAGATGTCAAAATTCAATTCCCAAAATATTCTTGAACCATCATCATTACTGATCCATCCCTATTTCCTTACTCACTTACCTTCTTCAGTTGGTTTGCTAGCATGAGGACGATTCATTGAATATTTGTCTAAAACAAAACATAACAGACATTTCGAAATATGAGCCAAAGCTCTGTATATGCATTCCTGTATTATTAAATGATCACTAAAAAATTGGTTAGGCGTCCGCTTTGCTATTCATTTTACTTTAAAACAGTGATTGAGATGAATGAAAAATTGTATTGCCACTTATTATGTGGCAGTAAACCCCTTGTAACTGTTACAATCTATATATAGGTGTATACCTACTAAGCCAATCAGAGAACCTGGCCTAAGGCCACGTGGGTAACTAAAGAGCTAGTGCCCTATAAATGGTAACTAGCAGGGTTACTGATTAAGTGATAAATCACTTAGTAAACTTATTCATTGATATACTTACCAAGGCATCTTAACTTTGATAAATGCACTCTAATTTCTAAAGTTACAGGCAATGGACGTACCTGAGCTCTTTAAAAATGCTATCTCACTTAACAATACTTATGCACAATAGGAACGATAAAGTAGGCCCCAATTCTGCTTAAGAAATGTAATGGTGGGTATATGTAGTTAGTAAACAACGCTCACTTTCATAATTTCCATCTTTAGTAGAAATTGATTAATTAAATGGCGCCTCCAACTCAACATTTCAAAATAAGATAGGTTACACTAAGATGGTTCAAAAACTAAATACATTAGGGTAATTTAACTCGAGGTAAAATAAATTGGAGCAAAATAGACCAAAATAAAATAATTGAGGTTATAATGAAGAGACTCTAATGGTTATATATGGAATATGAGTTTTTGATATTTCTGAGATGAATAACAAGGGTTTAAGGATAAGAAGGGTGTAATTGGGTTCAGAATTTCTTTCATCACACCGACTTGGCCCAAGAAGCACTGTTCTTAAGTCATACTCTCCTTACTTCTCCAATTTCATTCACATGCCATTGAACTTGATTTTTCAACCCAACTGAGTTTTTAACCACACTTAATGTTGATGCACTCACTGAACTCTGTATTTTCTTTACAATATCCATAATTATTTAGGAACTTTTGATTAAGCTTGCCAAATTCTAGTTCACAGTCTAGTGATATTTTGTTACGCTTCAAGGTCCACCTTAGAAAATTCATATTTTTCATCCCCGACCTCAAATTGAGACATAAAACCCTAATATGAAAAGTTTAAGAAGTCTCGCAACAAATTTCATTCACTGTGCAAAACACAACTACCATGATACGATGTCTAAAATTGTGTTAAAACAAAACCGTGTACAACTCCAGTTTATTATGCACTGGCTTAATGATTTGAAAAATAACTCATTGGCATACCTATCAGATAAAAGCTCAGAATGAAATGATTCAAGAGGCATTTGAAAGATAACTCATTGGCATACCTATCCACCACGAATCATAATTTTTTGATACAGTAATAAATACTAGTTTGTTTCCAAAATGTCCTTGTTTTTGGGTCTGTTTCCAACTGTATATGCTTTTAATCATTTACTTACATAAACCCATTTACTTGTATAAATAAACCAAACAACCTCTTTTAGTCGTTTATTGAATTTTTCATAATCCACTAATTTTGGTCAAACTCATACAACATCATTTTTCAAGCCAATAGCACATCCAACCTTTAAAATTCTATCTAATTCACTACAAATAACATACTTGATTCAAATATCAAACCATATCATGCATGATCATGAAACCCTAGGTTGTGCTACATTTAAGTTTTCATCCAAATCACCATAGATGGATTTAATAAGATCATCAACAACTTTAAATCTATTTTTCATGCCAAAGATCACAACACGTTTTCTCACTTAACCAATCCAATAAAACATCAAAGTAACACTTGTTTAGATTAAGACGACATGATCTATAATCAAATCCAACACAAAAACCCAAAAGCGAACATGATTAGGATAGGATTTTACCTCACCTAAACTTGAATATAAGGTGATGGATGTGGTGATGGTAGGAGTTGGGGATGGTGGTTGATGGAGTTGGGGGTGGGGGCTAGTGGCCGGAGGTGGCCTTGGCTGATGGCAGAAGGTGGCGATAGCCGCTAGAATTCAGCAACAGAAGCAGCAAAACCATGGGGGAAAGAAAGAAAAGAGAAAAGAAAGAAGAAAATGTGTGACTTTGTTGGCTTGAAAATTTCTTTGGACTTATTTTATTAACTTAGCTGATATTTAACCTCCAAATAGGGGCTTTTCGCTAATGATAATTAGGCATAAATGATAATAATTAGCTAACCAAATCATACCAACTTGTTGGACCTCAAATCAGGTCCAAATGAATTAGGCTTAGATCTGTTGTGATAAAATTTTTTGCGTGATCCAAAATTAAATTTTTATGATGTTACAGAAAATAATTTAATCACTTGAATCATATTTATCGAGGTCTACTATTGATTCACCCAAAACTTTACGATAATTAAAACCCGAATTGTAAAGTGGGGCCCAAATGAATTGTTCCTAATTGGAATGATTACATGTGATAAATAAATGCAAGGAAAATAATAACGAGGCTTAATTAAATGAATGAACATGATTTAGGGGTGTGCTATTACATATTCATTGAAGTTTATAAGTAAATGTATAGAATTGTTGCATTTTATATGTCGAATGTGAAATTAGGTGGAGTTAAAATAAATAATTTATGTAAATTAGCATACTTTAAAAGAAATAATTGTTAATATTGATTGATGTATTTCAATGAGATTGTTGGCACAAAGTTGATACTATACTGTGAGTTGTATGCTAATATGAAATTAGTAGAACATGAATATTTAAAAAGTTTCATGCAAGTATGTTAGCATATATGTTTACATGTTCAATTATATAGTTCATATAACACATGTTTCTAATGATATATATATTTAAATGGATGTACTTATATGTATTTTTGTGGATTAATTAATATTGTGTTTGACTATTAAATAATATGTAATATATGATGGAGCAATTCATATAATTATAATTGGTTAAATTAAAATTAATTCTAATCCAATAACTTACGTGGTTATTATTGTTTGAACAGAATATGAATGGTTCTCCACATTGTTGGTGGTTGTATAATAGATTATTACCTAATTGTAATGGTTATACGCAAGAATTTTCTAATAGAGTAAATCAATTTGATGAATTTCCATGTAGGCAGACAGAATTCCACAATGAGGGGAAGTATAGATGCTCATATGCTAAATGAAAAATAAGAGTATACTTAACATTCGATAAGGTAAAGTTGCACATTATGTATAAGAGTTTTGTGAAAGGGGGTTTTGGCTAAGCGAGGGAGAAGTAAAACCTCAACAATATAATTTTGGGTATTCAAATAGTGATATGCCCGGTTCAAGTCATATTAATCTCATTACAATGAATCATACGTAGATTGTATGGAGTACATGGTTGGTGATGCTATAATGGTAAATGAAAATGTAAGGGAGAAGGAGTCAAGCACTTACTGAGAACAATTTTATAATATGGTTCAAGTTGCTCAACAACCTTTATATGATGGCTATTCCATCCACAGTGAGATCTATGCTGCTATTAGGCCATTGAGTATCAAGTTTTATTATAACATGCCACAAAACTGTTTCAATGAAATTATTTATTCAATGAAATTGTTCATTTCATGAAAGAGATGTGTCCACCTGACAACAGTGTGTCAAACAACTATGGATAGACGAAGAAGTTCGTTAAAGATATCCGAAATGATGTAGTACACATTGATTGTTGCCGTAAAAGTTGTATGCTATTCTTTAGAGAGGACTCAAACCTCGATGCATGCAAGTTTTGTGGGCGTTCGAGATGGAAGAGGAAAATGTCACAACAAAGGAGTCAAAATCCATTGCCATTGATAAGGATGCAATACTTCCCATTGAAACCTCGACTTCAGAAGTTATACACATCAAGAAACACTGTAACGCACATAAGATGACATTATGAATATCGGCGTGAAGACAATGCTTTATGTCATCCATCAGATGGGGCACCATGGAAACATTCCGATAATAAGTACCCTAATTTTGCTACATAGCCTGTAAATGTTAAGCTTGGCTTATATGCTGAAGGATTTAATCTTTAGACTTTGTCTTCAAGATCTTATTCCATTTGGCCACTGGTAGTTATATCTTATAACCTTCCCGCCGAAATGTACATGACTATACCATTTATGTTCCTCACTTGTGCAATCTCTAACCCTAAAAATCCTAAGAACAAAAAAGATGTATATTTACAACCTCTTATTGATGAGTTCACGAAGTTATGAGATGTTGGAATTGAAACATAGGACATTTCTAAAAGGCAGACAATTTAGTTGAAGGCTGCGCTTATGTAGACTATCGATGATTTCGTAGCATAGAAAATGCTATCTGGGTTGAGTACTAACGGTTAATTAGCGTGTCCAATATGTATGAAACAATAAAAGCCTTTGGGACTGCAGAATGGAAGTACATTCTCATGGTTTGATTGTCATCGATATTTCTTGTCAAGGAGTCATACGTCTAGAAGAAATAGAACTTCATTTTGAAACGACAGAATTATTACAGGGGATCCTCCTTTCCACATATTTGGGGATGAACTTTATACTGAGATGGAACACTATCCAATGGTAATCATAAATGGTGACTTTCAAGTACTATAATTTAAGAAAAGCGAGCATAACGAGACAAAGAGGGGTATATTCTGGGAGTTACCTTACTAGCAACACTAATTGCTTTGCATAATTTAGATGTGATGCACACTGAATAGAACTTCTTTGAAAACATCATTAACACTATTATGGATGTTCATGGAAAAGAAAGGACAATGTCAAAGCAAGAATGGATGTTGTAAATATACGTGATAGAGAAGAATTACATTTTCAGCGAGGCCCTAGTGGCAAGACGGTTAGACCAAAAGAGAAGTCAATTCTTCCTATGGATAAAAGAAGAGAGTTGTGTGAATGGGTAAAGGAACTTCAAATGCTTGATGGATATTGCTCCAATATGAGGAATATTGTGGACACTAATGATGCAAAGTTTAATAATATGGAAAGTCATGATTGTTATATGTTCATGGAGACTCTTTTACTCATTGTATTTGGTGCCTTCACAAATGATGTGTCAAAACCTCTCATTGACATAAGTCAGTTCTTCAAGAACTTGTACTTAACAACATTGCAAGAGGATGTGCTTGAGAAAATGCATCAGAACATTGCCATCACTCTCTTTAAGTTAGAGACGATATTTTCTCCAGGCTTCTTCAATGTAATGAAGTACTTGCTAGTGTATTAGGCAGAAGAGGCACAACTTGGTGGTCCTGTATGGATGTATCCATTTAAGAGATAAAATAGACTATTGAAAAAGACTAAACTATGCAATCACTTAAAAGTATTGGGAAATATTATTTTGTTAGGTATTTCGGCTGATTGAAGAAAAAATAAAACAACAACATGTTCTGAAGGTTCAATCACAGAAGCTTACCTAAAAACTGAAAGGACATTCTTTATCTCCTATTATTTTAGCTAATGTGCCCTCCATGCGCACAAGATGTCGGATAAATGAGGATGGCGATGAACATAATAATAATTTCCTAACTCTATCTGTGTTTGAAGTACAAGGGACTGCTATTGATAGGGAAAGATCAAGGTATTTAATAGATGCTAAATATATTGCTTCTCATCGTTATGTGTTGTTAAATTGTGATGATGTTAAAATCTTCTATAGAGCGCTACCTTAGGTATTGCAAGTTTCTATTGAGCTTATTCTTCAGAACACTAGTTTATTTACCAGTTTTATAAAATGTCATAGAATTTTCACAGAACAAGTACGAACTACACGTCCTAATGTCAGTGACGTAGATGTTGACACCATCATTGAAACTCAATTTTGCAGATTGGTTTAGTCAAAATGTAAGCACTATGACTTATTCCTTTATAAATTTCACAACATAATTTGGTGCATTGTATTAACTAAAATCATAACCTATGTCACCTCAGGTGCATTACATTCGACTAATTGGCAACCACAAACATTGGTGCTCAATACAATTGGCTATGAACCCTAATCAGCATGTGTTAACATGGGTGCCGTATAGAGTTAATGGATTCAAATTCTACACAGAAGCTCAAAGTGTCAGGAAGAAAGCATATAATTGTGGCGTTGGTGTATATGGGATTGAAGAAGGCAATATTGAGAATGATTATTATGGCATATTTAAAGATATTATCGAAATTGAGTATGTAGGTGAACCACTTAAAAGATGTGTGCTATTCAATTAGTGAGTAGTTTGATCCCACATTGAATCATGGGACACGATTTCATAAACTAAGCAAACGTATTAAGGTTTACCGCACAAGGAGGTACAGAAATTACGACCCATTCATCTTCCTAAATACTGCATCATAAGTATACTTTATGCCACATCCAGATCGCTCACGGGATAGGGTCAACTGGTTTGTTGTCATACCAACCAAACCAAAGGTCAGAGTGGATAAGCAATGTTCTCTACCTATTAGTTACCAACAAACGGGCATTACAACACTCATCGAACTTGTCAATGATGTTATCCCTACATCATTAATGGATGAAAATGGAACACTGGAAGAGGTTAAGGATAATATAGGCTTGTCATTATTCAGGTAAATGATGTTATAAATGAGGAAGAAGAGGACAAGGGTGATGAAGAGGTTGTGTGGGATGATGGGAATGAAACAGATGATGTAGAGGAAAATCTGCATTTAAATGATGATGAGACGGTGATGATGATGAGAATGATGATGAGGATGGGCGTGAGGATGACGATGAAGATGATGCATATGATTGAGTGCTTATAAATTGTTATGTATTTCATTTCTTAGTCGTATAACACTTAGTTATGAATTTACTTCTATTGTATGTGTTATTTTTGAAACTTGTTCTCTACCTATTTTGTTGCGTGAGTAAACTGTTAACGTGTAAATTGTTACTTGTACTTACATTTGTTGTCAACTATTTCAGGTATGGATTCCACCACTTGTTGATGTAAGTTCTCTACTCAAGTTAGAGGAAAAGAGCATAGGAGCTCCGGCGCACATCCTAGTACTATGGACATTGATCAATCTTCCTCCCAAACACCTCATACCACATTTCGCCTAGTAGTACCAATGAGCGCTTCCATGTCAGGTGTTTCAAGAACAATCACTAATCAATTTGGGACAGTTTCTATGAGGCATTTCCCTCATCATACCCCATATATTCCCAACCAGACATTAATGCACAATCAGTTCGAATATAAAATTCCACCCAACACCCATTTTGCCAACATTGTGAATTCTACTCCCCAAATCATTAACCCTAATTCTAACTAGTCCAAAGAAAACATTGGAAGTGGAGATAGTGAAGCACAATCTAGTCATGAAGGCACTCGAACAAAGACATATATTGTGCTAGATGGTAACATGTGAGTCTTCAATTGTTATGTATTTTGAAGTTCAAGTATTTTGCTAAACATCTCATGAATTTGATGTGTTCTATTGAAATAGGTTTCTCCTAAATAAAGGTTTTTGGTGCAATTTCTCTAATCCTTCAAGGAAAATACGATGGATGCACCTTGGGGTAAAGTGGCCAAACCTATTTGGAACTTATGATTTGGAGAGTTCAAGGTAACTAAAGTGACTACATATTAATACTTTATGTGCGCCTGATTCATTATTATTTCATTATTTGATGTATTTATTACCTTCTTAATTGCAGAAGTGGTTTACATGGAATCCTAACTATGAAAATCGAATAAGGAAAAATTTCCAAAATAGAGGTAATGCACATTTGAGAGACTTCTTTGGCAAAGCAAAGAAGTACAACAAGAAGCTTGTTTAGCTCAGTGATGCTCAATGGGAAGGACTCAAATAATATTGGGTAAACAAAGCGTACAAGAAGTTGTGTGAAAAAGCCCCCAAAAAAAAATCAACTTAGTAATTCAGAAAGTTTTGGACCATCTCTCCACACCGGTGATTTGATCTCTATGCATGAGCATAGGAAGCATCTAGTAACAAGCACTTTACCTCTTACAACTTCTAATACCTCCAATGCATTGAATGTGGTTTTTCATGTGTTCCGCTAAATTTGTTTTGCATGTAGAAGGAACAACTTGGGACAGATCCCATAATTGTTGATTTATTCACCCGCATTCACAAACTCCATGACCAAGAAGTTAGGCCTTGGCTTGATAAGAAATCACAACATATATACGTAAGCTATTCTCAATGTTCAATCTTAAATAGTAGTTCAAGTTGGACTCATATACTTTCATTAAGTATCATAGATCTAATTTTTTTTCAAATGTTGTGATATTTTAGGAATCCTTTGAATGAGAATTTTAAAATGCAATTAACTCTCAAGGGACTGCGGACGGCAATTTTCAAGATTTATCTCAATTACTTCCGAATCTAGATGAGTGGTGGGTGAGTACCTACAAGAACAAATAAGATCGTATTTATAGCATTGGAGATGAGGCTGTCAACATTCAGGAATCGTGTCACTTTAGTCCTTTGATTAAGCAGGCAAAGTTTCAATATTAAAGTTTCGATGTACATGACTTACGCTAAGTTTAGTTGTTATACTAATGCGTACTTCACATAAATGGCCTTTAGCAGGTAGAGGTTATACGTCATCGCAGTAGGAGTTGAATGATTTAAGGGGTGTGGTAATCAACTTGGGGGTAAGCTAACTTCACAAGCTAAAAGTTATCGGATGCTTATGGAAAAATATAAGCAACTAGAGGAATCTAACAAAATGTTCACCCAAAGTAACAAGGAGCTGAGACAACACATGGTAATTATCGATCAACGAATGCAAGCATTTTTTTCAAATGCAACAAGCTTCTGCTTCGGGATCTCAACCAGCTTTGTTGATCATCCACAATATGATGAGGATGAGGATGAGGATGAGGATGAGGATGCAGATCAAGAGTATGATGATACTCACCTTTGTGATTGACTTGCTTGCGTCTTCCCTCCTCTTAGTGCTTCTCGCCCATGCTTCTCCCACCTCTTCTTAATTCACTTGGAAACTAGCTACTTTGGTTGTGAACTGTGACTTGAGAACACTTTGTTAAGGAATTTTTGTGGTTTGTGAGTTGAAAACAGTTGGTTTCTAGTTTGGGAATTGTTGTTAAGTCTACTTGGAAACTATCTTGGTTTGTATGTGATATTTTAGTTGCTTGTGGTTTGGAAATTGTTGAGAAGGCTTTGAATGAAGCCATTATATCAAACAGATTGAATATCCTTTTTGTAATTTTCTACGAGGAATTAAATGTATGTACTGAGGCATACCAAGAAAAACAAGCTTTTTATTAAAAAAATAATGAAAATAACTATGGATTGACAATTCTAATATTTTTTGAACACTGAACTGAGTGACAGAACTGATATTCCATCACCGTTAGCAACGCAATTTCCGTCTCTAATTCCATGGCTGGTGGCGATGGATTTCCGGTTTCATCGCTAACGTAGCGCGCCTCTATCCCCTACCAAGCCCGAGGTCCGTCGCTATTTTCTTTGCTGTTAGCGGCAGAATTTAAAAAATTCGTCGCTAGGTTCTTAGCAATGAGGGAAACACCAACACATTTATCCATCACTCTTTTTATCACTGAATTCAAAAATCCACTGTCGTAAAT
>NCQV01093766.1:12619-24730 GCA_002740545.1 Lophocereus schottii | reverse complement strand
AGCCTAAGTCGACTACCAAGTCAAAGGTCAATGCCTAAATCGACCTTCAAGTCAAACATCAAACGAGTATCAAGTCAACATCTGGTCAAAGTTTGAGGCAACTTCCAAGTTAATGTCGAACCCAAGCTCGAGGGACTCCCAAATCGAAGTCAAATTCAAAGTCAAAGCAAATGACTCTTAGGTCAAAGCAATCCAGGACGCCAAAACCTAAATCAAGGCTCATCTTGACTTTTAAGGGGGAGGAGGAAGCTTTCCTATAAATAGGAACCTACCCCCCTTAATGAGGAGGTTGGAAAACTCAAAGAATCCATCCAAGGTTGGAAGGTTGGAGAGGTTAGAAAAAATTTAAAATCCATCCAAAACTCAAATACTCTCTCTTTCAAGGAAGACAACAAGCACATCGAGCGCGACGAGTACGTGCCGTCCTCCCTTGAAGATTGAAGGCTTGCCTTGATTGAGATCAAGCCTTCAAGCCCTCTCTCAAGCCCAAGTTCATTCAAACCCAACAAGGAAATCGAATCAAAGGACCATACACATTATATTCAACGGAGATTGTACCCACGCATTCAAATTAATGCAAAGATTCAATCTTGTATCCGAATTCCTATCTAATTCATTTTCGACTTGAAATTTATGTTTACACATGTATACCCATAGATGGAATAGAGGAGTAAATGTTATGGGGATTATAATAAGTAAACATGAATAAAGTAAGATTGAGCTCTGATGATCTGCTACACAAATGACATAGTTAGAGGGCAACAATACTTACAATGACTTTGCCAAAAAGATTTCGCTCTATGAAGTCTCATTTTAGCTCTGTTGCCTTAATCAAAATATTGAGTAATAATGTCGAATTGGTAATTTGCATATTGGCCTGGTTGTTGTGCCAAAGGTTCCTATATTTCTGGCGAATTAGGATTGCAAGTGAATGTCATGAGATATGTGTGGAAAGTCCATTTAATTGCATATGGCCACTGCATCCAGAAAGTGTTATCTTATATAAAGTGACCCTCCTGTGAATGATGCAGATAATATTAGTTCTCTGACTACATGAGCATCATTTTTACTAGCAGTGATAGCATCTACAAACCATTATATAATTATGCTCGTAGTGTACTTTGGTTTTTTTTTTCATATATAATAACTTCCAAGCCTCAATCATAGCATAACAATTAACAATAAATTGAAGGAACAATATGTCGCATCGAAGTGGAATGCTCCCTTCATCAGGCCTGTAGTGTATGAGGAATGCATAAAATTCTCTAGTTGTCACCATTACTAGATTAGTGATTCATCCCCTCATATGTGGAATGTAAGTTGTCAGCCATCTGTTCCACACAGAAATAGGAATGGGTATTGAAGAGGCATATATGGTAGTTGGGATCCACAAATACTCACTGTAAATTTCCACCTATTTTATAAACAATAACATCTCGATGCTCTTCACTGCCAATGTCACCCTTGACTATGAAAGCTATAACTTTGTCCACAGTGGGCAATGTGTACTGCCTTCTTGGATTTGCTTTAATAAAGTGAATACTTAAACTAATCACATTATTAGCCTCGAGGGCATCACGTTCATTGCGAAAAACATCAAGGGTTCGCAGCATCAAGCATATGTTGTAAGGCTAATAATGTTTCCTCATCAACTCTATGTACACTTTGTTGACTATTCAAAGCCTGCACCGATTTCAAACTTCATCATGTGTGTCATAGATGTATAGTTGAGCAAATTTGGGTCACTGTCCTTGTGTGGGGAGTAGTGAACCAATTCGATGGTAATTTGTGCCACTTATTCTGAAGGAGTAAGGACCACGTTCATCCATTACAAAGTTATCAATAGCTGCACCCATTGATGTGAATGACAATATGGAGTTATACAAATTCTTATATTATGAAGGAAATTGGGTTGACTCAACAATGCGTTTAGCAGCAGATGAGGCGGGGACAATGTCTGTAACATAATGCATCCACTTTGACAGCTTATCATGAATCGAGGTTGGGATGCAATGCCTATTATGACTATCTTATCAACCTCATGTTCCCTCGACAGTGGCCACAAGAAACCAAAGTCCCGGTGAAATTCCAACAATTTAAGAACCATCTTGCAGGTGGAGTGTCATGTGCAGTTGATAATTGCATTTCTCTGGATCGTGACCGATGGTGCTTGCATTCTGCAATAAACAACGATTGTGTCTAATCTAGCTTAAATCAGCTAAATAGCCTCCATCTTGTGTTTTGTCAAGCCAGTCTAGCTCGAAGCCTATTCATAGTATTCTCAGCACTTTTGGGTAAAGTTTCCATCACTATTTCAAAAAAATTATGTGCATTATTAATTAGAATTTCATCATTTTGTTGTTTAGTGAAGCAGACTTAATCACATATAGAGAGTATCTATTAATGGCTTTTCCCACCTTAGAAGGGAAAATACGGTTTGTAATCTAAAAGTATATGTCTGTGAAGGAATCTTAGGAGTGTTACAAATTTTGATATTATGAAGGCTTTTTGTTTATTTTTGGGTTTTGTATGTAAATATAACTAGCTACTTGTGAAAATGTGACTCGCACATTATGAATGCGCATAGAAATTTATCGATTTCACTTGTTGAGGGGGGACACTTAAGTGGGCCAAAGTCTTTCATGGCTTTTTCATTCTTAAAAATGACATGTGGATTGCCAAACAAAAATAATCATTATTAACAATTATTTAAAGTGGAGAGATTTGATATAATGAAGGGAATTCATCTAGATGTGTAATATTGGTAGAGTGTAGAGAAACAATCTTTTAATCATATGAAGCATAATAATTACTAATTATATGTCTATATATTTTACATTGTATAGATTATGATTATCTTTGTTATAACTAATGTATAACTTGGTCATTTCATTTTTAAGTGTTAATGTATTTTTGTTTATTTGTACATCATGTATCGTATGCATATATAAATATGAAACAGTAATTATCATATAATAAATTATGGTGTACTCATTACAGCCCAAATAATGAAAATAAAGAAACAGACATGGCATCAAATAGAGTCGCTAGTAAAGCAATTTTCACTAAAGAAAAACATGAATTGGGATGACTTCGCAAAGTATACATTTCTAACAAAATGATATAGGTGTTCAATGATCATTATTTGGTTTAACTGATAGCCCTTAATCTGCCTACAATCATCACACAAAAAATTTGCTATATTAAAGCACGATCTTCATGGTGTTGCGAGTGGGAAGAGTTGCGCTAAACAAAAGACAATATGCTTGAACTCCATTGCTCCTAGAATCAATTGCTCTATTATGTAATATTTTTTACATATATCCTTCAATTATCATGCTCAGCATTGCGCATGTAGTTGCTTTGAGGGACGGACTCTGACTGTATTGTAAATATTCAATAGATTTCCATCATTGGGGAAAAGGACTTCTTATATATTAAAAAAAAAAAAAAACAATGGGCGCAGTGAAGGCATTTCCTTTCTTACTATGAATTTGTTGTGAGTTAGATCTAACTATACTCTTTAACCTCTATCTTATTTATTTTATGTATCAACAAAGTTATGTATCTTTGTTTATGATTTCAATTATACAAATTAATTTGATTTCTGTTGTATATTAAATTCGATGTGTTGTTGAAGCATAATCATATAAGTTTACTCATATGTATTAGGCCCTTAAGAAGTGAATAATTTTTTTATATTTTAGGTATTTATTTAAAACACGTCGAGATTGGCTGTCAGTTTATTTATCTCAATCTTAATACATTTATTGTACTTCTAATTTATATTTATCAAATAATTTAATGAATTGAATTTATGTTCCATCAAATTTTAAAAAAATGTAAATTTATTCCCAACTTTAGAAGAGAGAAAGACATACTTAGTAATTATGACAATCATAAGACACGTACATTTATTCCCATTAGGTCCTACGAGACTTGGAGAAAAGAAGGCACTCGAAGTGTCTCACTAGCTTTTCTCCAGCAAAAAATGAAGGAAGCTTTAATATACATATTTCTTTTCATCAGAATTATGATTAACCTAAACAATCTTTTTAATCCAATAGAATAAGACATTTTAGTTTCATAACACTTTGACTTTACAAGATAGTATGAGTTAGAATTGACATGATTTATGATGGATGTTCCATGTTTATTCATGGGCATAATTTATTACTTTACTTGTATAGAGCTATCAGCTACATATCTATCATAGCAAACTAATTAAAAGTCATGAGTATTCCTCTTTTTCTTAAAAAAAAAAAAAAAAAGTCTCAGGAGTATTCAATAATATGAGTTTACTAATTAACATGACTTTGTGCAAGTTTTTCTCTTTGAAAATTAATCATATTTGTTTGATTAAAGTTAGTGAACTATAAAATAATCTTAAAAAGTATCAAACAAAATCAACCTATAAACTGAAACAATTGATCGTCATAATTTTTTGGAAAAGAATCCCATAAAATCTAAAATTGAATTACTTGCATTTATGATTCTGAAGAAACAAAATTTATAGTAACTTCATGACCATATCTCTAAATGAATTTTGATTTATTTTTCAAAACATATGGAGCCATCTTTTTGGAGGTTGTTATTTTGATTTACAATTGACAACAATAACTTTAGACTAAAAAATTTTCAATCTATTAATTTGATATGAGTATGTTATTTTGGAATTTCTTAAGGCACCAAAATTGTATTCAATTTATAAATTTCAATTGGGGGAGTGGGATAACAGTATAGGTGTATTCAATCAAGTATAACAAATATATTTTCAAAATTTAAAACTAACTATGAGATTGTATAATTATGTTCTAAATAATGATAATAAAAATACGTGTGATCTGATGATATCTCATGCATTGCATGAGTCTAAATACTAGTTTACTTTATTTTTGAAATTTAGGGCCTTACGGGTATTTAATAACATTGACCAAAAGTTCAAGGTACTATATTTCCAGAACTCACTCCCTTTTCTAATAAAGATTTCTTATATAATAATTAGGCTCTTGACTACAAACAATTTAACATAATTATAGCTTTTGTTATTCAGAATTCATAGATTTTGGACTATTGATCTAGCATTTTATACTTGGCATTTGGAGATGTTCATATCAAAATTCATCATAGGATTTTAGTGTAATTTAAGGACCATGGCTCGAGGTTCACCCCCAGGTGTGGTGCCCCCACCAGTGGTTCAACTCGCTTACTAGGTGTCCGGATTCAAAATTGATTTTTTTTAATGTTTTTAAGAAGAAATGACCAAACTATAACAAAATAAATGGACTGGCTCAAAGAACTAGACTACTGTTCTGATCCAGGAACCCGACCGGCCAGAACAAAATCCACTTTCTAGTTTAGTTCTAGAGAGTATTAACTGTCTCATCTAGAGGACAGGATAGTAGTTTTGATCTAGTCTTGGGCTAGAACTGAGCCCAGTCCTTTATTGCAGATATTTTTACTATCCAAACGTAGAACCTTATTTGCCCAATTTGAAAAACAATTGATAGAAATGTATGCAACTATCCAAACTTACAAACCAAATTCACTCTTTAAAATGCACAATAAAAGGAGGGATGCCGAAGGACAATGGGTTCATGTGAACCATAAACCAAAGGGACAATGAAAGCAGCAATAGGCCCCTGAATAATCCCTAATATGGGGACCATTTGACTCTAGAGGCTTGAACCTAGGGTCTAGATTTAGGAACGAAGATGCAATGTCGTGATGGAGTCATCACAACATCCCCTGTCATCATTGATGACCTCTACTAATCAATAAATGAAACCAAATCTAATTACACTTAGAGCAACAGGCATGCAACTGTATGGATCCACCTCCCTTAGGGTACAATTCCCCACAAATGGTTAGACTTGTCTGCTATGTATTTTTTTTTTTTAAGTAGACTTACCTTTTTCTTAAAAAAAAACTGCATGCGAAATTGGGCTATAACATCGTAGGAAACTAGGCCTTGGACTTGGCCATAGCTAGGTCCAGTTTCCTGGCTCGGACCTTGTCTGTTTCATGAGCCTGGCCTAAAATCTAGGCGTGGGTTTGATCCAAGAACCCAGGTTCTTACGCCAACTCTGAACCCTGACTCTGGTTCGGGTAAATTCCACTACCAAGATCTGAATATGCCCTCCCAAATTCAACAATGCAGAAGTAAGTAGACAACAAAGAACAAAGTATCAAACTTTCATTGATAGAGTCGTGAGTGTATTTTAGAAAAAACTTATAACTTGAATTGCCTTTTGAAGCAAATCATACTGATAGGGAGAACCAAAGGGGTGCCTATAGGACAAATTTATGCTGCTTTAAAAGATTTTTAGAAGGGCCCGAACAATCCCTAATATAGGGACCAACCTGACTCCTTGGTCTAGAACCTAGACTCTAGATTTGGGGGCGATGGTACATTGATGTAGTAGAATGCAGCCCATTGCCGCCCATCATCACTGACTAAGTTCTCTTCAAGACTAGCCCATTGGGCTAGTTTTTCCTACAAAGTAGATTTGCTTCTTTCTTTTTTATTTATTCTGGGATATTACTCGACTGAGCCCCTGAAAACCCAAATCAGGGTATTAGTTTCGTCATTAGACATATTTAAAATACGATGCCATTTTTAGATGTCTAACATTACCCCCACTTTGGGCGCGCTAGACTGTGGCAAAGCTCAAAGTAATAGTTGCTTCTTATAGTTGCCTCTGGATGTGATGATGTAGAATTCATGACGGGCTACTGCTGGTCGTAAGACTCGGCACTTAACTACCTTTGATGCGACAGTGATCGATGAATTTTATCCTTTTGCGCGGATTAGTGGATTTCTCTATTGTGAGGGCAGCGAACCTTTTTTCAGCCAAACAAACTAGTGAATTTCATCCTTTCGCCGGATCATAAGGTTTCCTTATCACTGGAGTAGCGGACATTTTCTTCGCTCAAGCAAACTTATGAATTTATCCTTTTGCCGAATTTGTGCATTTCCTTATCGCTGGAGCATTGGACCTTTTTGATAGTTAAGAAAATTTATGAATTTATCCTTTCACCAGATTAGTGGGTTTCCTTATCATTGGAGTAGTAGACCTTTTGCTAGTCAAGTAAACTTGTGAATTTATCCTTTCATCGGATTAGTAGGTTCCCGTATTGCTTGAGCAGTGGTCCTTTTTGCGGGTTAAGCAAACTTGTGGATTTATCCTTTCACTGGATTGGCATGCTTCTTTATCGATTGAGCAATAGATCTTTTTGTCGGTTAAGCATATTTATGATGAATACCCCATTGTGCTGAGAATCATTAACTTGGAAATTGATGAACACTTTGAGACACTTTCATAAGTATTCCATTCTTTTCTTCTTAAAATTCTATGTATTTTATGAATGCTTAGGGTGCAAATTCTCCCTTGGACCCCTTTGCTTAGGCTTTTTCTTCCTTTGTATTTTGCAAGAGAAACATGAGCACATGGTGGTGGGAACTTCGTCGGGTTTTATTGACAACTTTGCTTACTTGTGCTTTTCCTTCTTTGTTTTGCATGCTTGTGTTCTTTTAATGATTGTAGGTACATGGTGATCCCAACCGGGTCCTCATTCTTGGCATCACTTTTGTTTGCACCTTTCTCGTTTGCTTGCAATTAGCTCATTATGAAGGAATATGTCCATCTGAATCGTGGGGAACACATCAAGTTCACCTTTAGCTTTTTCCTCTGCCTTTTGCTTATAAATCACTTTGCTTGTGGAGTGCTTAATTGACCCTTGAATTGTACTTCTTCTCCCTCTTCCATTCTCCCTTAACTTTCTCTTGCTTTGAGTACTCTCATGTGCTTTTCAGTGTGCGTTTGAGAAGAACTCATTCCCCTCGCCTATCCCATCAAGAAAGGCTTGCACAAGGTTTCTCTAATGAAATATAATGGGGGTATGTTTAGGCTAGGGATGGTGTTCTTCTTCTTTGTTTCGTTATCAAATGATGTCACTTACATCTCTTCCTCTTTTTAGGATGATCTTATCAGAGGTGGATGTGCCTCTAAAAAGTTCATTACTGAGTTTAAGTGTAGGGAAATCCAAGTTCGAACTAGTCTAGGGAAATCCAACCCCAACTGACTAATCGCCATGTCACCTGCGAACCTGCTGAGAGATTTTGGAATAGTACTTACGTCATCCATTTACCTTTTAGGAAGATCACTATCAACCCTTTTGATTTTGTTATGTTAACAAACCTTAGATTTTTCGGTGACCCTTTCGTGTAATAAGAAGATTTTCATTGCGATTGAGCTTGCCTTTTTGAACGTTTTGGCCATGTCATAGGGAACACACCCCATGGGGGTAGCTTTGTCTACACTACTCTTTTTACATTAATAAATGATGATGCTGTTGTGTAGCATATAAGTTTGACCAGCAATTCCGTATCATGTTAGCCCTCCTGCTTTGCATCACTATTTTTGTCATACTAGGTAACCAATGTTAATTTCATTATTTGGTTAACCTACTTGATTTAGATAGAGTGAGGCATTTGAATTGGGGAACGGCTGCTTACAGCACTCCTTTCCTAGTATACGGAATGGAGTACAGAAGGCTAATATAACCCAAGGCGAAAAGAACTTTAGTTGGCCTCTAGGTGGTTTATGGAAGGAAATTGAGATAATAATACTATAACTATTCTACTCCTCTTTGTATTTTGAAACTCCCATCATTGTTGTCTATTTTTTGCAGCTCTGGTTCCACAAATATTTTCCAGAGTTATCACCTGGATCCCAGGAACCTACTCGTTTTCCTGTGATGCTTTCGCAGACAAACGATAATCAAATGCAGCGGAAGTTTTGGTCGAGAAGTTTGTAGTGCCTTCTAAGAGCTACAAATAATGAAACCACATTATGATAGCTAGTTTTACTTATTAGTCGTCATACTTTGCTATGACAGTGGTGATTTGAAGGCTACCTTCCACCTAATAGGTGCTCTGTGGTCCTCCTAAAATCACGGCCGCCCGATGTTGAATCTTGATGGAATGGCCTTTCTGATTTATTTGGCATTTAGTTGTCACCCCAAAGTCTCCATCAATGGCCCCCTTTATGATGGATTCACCACGCTCTATATTCTTTACTAGGATGTTATCCTTAGTAGATATGGCGGAGATGACGATGGGTTGTCATTGTGCTGATTTGATTGGCTATGAAGGTGACTACATGTAACACCCCTAATCCCTAATGCCTGATTATTCTAACTTAATCACTTATTTACTTATGGTTGCAGTGGAAGTCTTTTAACTGGAGGTATTATCACTGTTATGGCTCAGTTTAGAGATGTTGTGAGCTTAGTTTTAGCCCAAATTGAGGGGTCCTTGTCTCATTCTTTCTCGCTAGCCCCAAGTGTGTGTAATGTCTTAATCCCTCCATAATCACTTGGTTTATCCCCCGATTCCAATACAAACCTTAAACTCGTGAATGCTTTAATTAACTACGATTTACATTCAAGTTATGCTTTAATTAACTACGATTTACATTCAAGTTATGTTCTTTACTTATCTAAATCCTTAAAGTAGTTTTAAAATGACACTAGAAAAGATCCCTTAGAATTATCCCAACATACCCAAAATTCGCTTCATTCTTTCCACCCTTATTACCCACAATACTTACCCTCTCATTATTTCTAAACAACCCCTAACTTCATAATAACTTAGTCAATCTATTAATTTCCTAAATGAATTGCTCTCCCTCCTGGCCTCTTTTATTACCACTCAGAAGCTCACCCTCCCTTCCCCCATAGCTATGGCTATTCACTCACCTATACCAAACATCATACCTATTTATATCCCATTATTATCATTCAACTATTATTGAAATTCACTCAAAGACCATTAAATCAACACAATCAAGTTTGCATTCCCATTAAAGCATCCAAACTCCAAATCAATATTCATGGCAATAACACACATTTATCCAACAATCATGTATCCCATTAATCTCTTTCAAGTATTCATTAGAATTACTCTAAAGATCATTAAATCAACATAAACAAGCCAAAATTCATCTAACTCACAAACCCTAACCACTATATTCACCTCAAGATCCAAACATTCAATTTAATCCAAACATCAAAAAAAAAAAAATCCCAAGAAATTACATTTTAGTACTTATCCAAGCTAAATACATCATTTACTACAAAAATTTGATCTTAAAACAATCAAAATCAAATTAAGGGGGTTTAGGGCTTCACCTTCTCAACCCATTTGAAAACACACCAAAGAGAGGTGAAGAGAACGGTGGCAGCAAGCAGTGGTGTAGTGGTAGCAATCGGTAAGTGTGTGGGCTATGCTCGGCTGGCGTTGCAGTAGAACTCAATGGTGGAGGAGGGGGTTCTTTGCACATAGAAAATAGGGACGAAATGGGGGCTGTTTGGGTTTCAGGTATTGGGGAGGTAGTTTAGTAGTTTGATTTTTTCTTTTTTGGTTAGAATTTGTTTTGCCTTTTTCTTCTGTCCTTCTTATTTCATTGATAATTAGTTTGTCTAGTTTTTTTTCTACTTTTGATCCTAATCATCTTCTTTTCTTTTCTGCCTTTTTTTTCATCCAATACAACTACATATATGTACATTTTTGGGCAAATTTTCTTTGGCTAAAATTAATGAATGAAGTGGGAATTTTTGTTTTCAATTATTATTCCTTGCACTCTAACTTATTATTATCGTTACATTGTTGTTATATTTATTTCTATATACATGATTAATATTTCCATTATTTACAAAAATTACCCATTCAATAATTAGGCTAATTTCTTTTTACAATATCGTTCAAGCATTCATTACTATTCGAATGCATTATTTGAGAGTATAACAAAATTCATTTTGTGTCCACTCTGCTGATTTAACTTGCCATTGTATAAATAGATGTACATATATAAAATATTAAATTAAAATGTGGTGCCCAACTGAGTTAATTTATAATTACGATAGCTTAGGGTGATTAGCATGATTTTAGGTTCAGGTTGTTACACTACGGGAAGTATCTTCAACATATCATGACCCACTTGGTAGTCCGTTACCCAACACTTTCTTATTTTATTTCACATTTGTGTACTGTTATTTTTACCTTGCATTTGTCTTTTTAAGGCATGCATATTGATATTCCCATGCCCAACTTGAACATTAATGTGGTGCCGGATGGAGGACTTGAGCAGTATGTAGAGATTCTCCTGGTGCCAGAGTCTGAGTGCCTCCAATCTTCCATTTCCTCCCACATTTATAGGGGTAAGTACATTTCTTTCCCTCTATAGCCTAATAGGTTCCTGCACTCACCTGTTGGCTTACATCTTTTACTATAACTGGGAACAGTCCAGTATGATGGTGCGCTATTTTCATTCTGTGAGTAAGGCATTTGCAAATCTGTTTACTTGCCGTCATCCTCGAACGGATAAGTTATTTCCCCCTTTTTCTTCTTTCTTCTTTTTGCCCTTTTTATTTTTGTTTATAACGCTTCTTCTTTCTTATAAAAGGAGCCTAAGGATTATATTAGATGGGCACCACCTTGTGTATCTCAGTCAAGGAGATGCCCTTCTTCGAGGGCTTGGGATGTTCCAGAATCTTCTCATATTGAGGAGGCAAGACCCCATCCGAATTCTCCATTAGAAGTTTAACCTTATCAAATATATGATCCTCAGGATCCTTATAGTACTACCTCCTCCTTGGGAAAACCTCTGGTTCCTTAAATCTTATATGAAGATTGGTCGTTCGGGACCATGCATAGCTAACCTTCTTGTCACTCTTCGTCTCCTGGTGGTAGTTCTCATCCAAATATGCATACCAGCTGAGCCTCAGTACATTCTAGCTTTGCATCAAATTATGCTAACTACTTCTTTGGTGGAAGTAGTAGTGGGTTTCTTGATGACAANNNGAGTTATCCTCTCAAACTTACGTGTGATACTGTTATGCTGACTCTGTAACGCAATTTACTATTAATGCATTTGAACTTTTATGTACAAGTGCAAGATTTAGCCCCCACCCCCCACCCCAAAATAGCCAAAAACAAAAAAACAATCGTAAGTGTAAAGAGCTTGTGGTGATCTTGAGCAACAATTCACCTGATTTTATTAGTTATATTTTTAATATATAGCTGGGGGTGAAGAAAAAGAAGAAAAA
>NCQV01093766.1:357-12577 GCA_002740545.1 Lophocereus schottii | reverse complement strand
TTCTCGAGACTCTTATTCAACTTAAAATTAGTTTGGCACATTTATTGAGAGGCAGTGGAAACTTGAACTACTTAGGGAGTCTAGGTAGGTTCTTAGTCCAACTCTGACTGGGAGTCAGCGTGCTGCACCATAAAGTTCGCGTGAATCTAACATTTTTTTGTTCTAGCATGTCTTTTGAGAGGAATTTGTCTTCATGGGTGTTCATACTTGATTCCTGAGATTAGCATGAACTGAAGAACCTTAGGTTAAGCGCTCTCCTTCCCTTACATTAGATCAAAATCTATTGGAACCTTCTTAGAGCTGCGTTGACCTTTTGGGACCTATAACTCCATGTCTTTTGGTTTGGGACCCGTGTTTGTGTCCTGTAGCCAAGGAATGTACTAATGTCTTCGGATTTTGCCTTTACTTGCCTCTCATTATCCCTTCAAGCTTAAGCATTGAGGACGTACCTTCTATTGTCATCAATGAAGAGGTGGATTTTATGTTTTCGATTGCCTATTTTAGGAAAGAGCACAGTTAAGCCCTTGAAGGCCTAGATAGGCGTGGGGCTACACTCTGCCTCTTAACAACCTTCTTGTTCGTAGGTGGCTCTAACAATAGAGGTCTCACTGTAGTTCTCATAGTGGTAGACATTATTCATCACGACAATGCTCTAGTGCCGTGTGCTACCTGAAATCATTGATCCAATGGCCTAACTTTCCCTCTACTTTTTATTTAGCAGTTTGATCTATTCCTCTAGTAGTGAGTTGGGCTTCTCTTATTTTCTGGCCTACCATCTTTTCCTTTTCATTTCTTTCCTTCTTTTTCTCTTTTTTGTTTGGGTCTTGGGATCCCAGCTGGGTTTTCCAAGTTTATACCTTTTTTTTTTTTTTTTTTTTTTGGTGTTTCCCCAAAGATCTGGTTGTTAGAGCATCTGAGGCTGATTGTTATTCCTCAGGATGTGGACTCCTATCTTCTGGTCAATTTTTATCAACGAAAAAGACTTTTTGAGGACCAACCATTGGCAGATTGGGTTTGCTTTTTTGAGAGGTCTCTCTCCATTCATTGGACTGTTCACTAGTGGAACATTCGTCGAGTTGTGACCCATTGATCATAACATCTATATACGACTTATTGGCCTTACAATAGGGACCTATTTCTTCCCTGGATGTCATTTAGGACAATGTGCTCTTAAACAAACCGTTCCCATGCTGAACTACATCGTTCTAGAGAGTTGGGCAAATAATACTGCTCATACCTAATCTTGGATGGAGTATTGGCTTTACTGCCCACTCATCACCATGCCAGAGGTATCTTATCCCCCAATGTTTCCAAATTCTATATGTAATAGATGACTGAGCGTGATGCGGAGAAGAGGAAGGTTCTATAGGAAAAGGAAGATACTGGGGCTTCAAAGGCTAGCAAAAAGGGTGACTCATGTTAAATTCGAAAGAAAAGAGTTAAGGATCCCACCCATCATGAGAGAACCCCCTTAGTGAAGAAAGAGAAGAAATTAAAAATGGATTCATTTCGCCACTTTAAGTGAAATAAAGTTTTTACCTCCTCATAGTTTTAATGATGTTTTTAGTGCACCTTGAAGTTTGATACTTTGCGATTATTAAGAAGAAATAAAGTGTTACATTTGGATCACTCACTGCCTCTACTTCTGGTTTTTGTGTCTTCTTTTTTTCTTTTCGAACTACAGGCATAGTCTTTGTGGAATTCAATTGAGTTCCCTCAAATGTGGGCCCGATCTGGTTTCGAGTGCGCTTTATTGCTGGGATTGCATATAGTTTATTGAGATCTGCTACTGTCTTTCTTTTTTTTAAAAAAAACAGAAATGGTGTTATAATTAGTTGGGTCGTATCAATTGGCTCCTTACATATCTGCACTATGAAATTAGGTCGCACTTTACTTTGCTTGGGATTAGCATGGGCCTTCTGAACCTATTATGGGCTGAGACTTAGAAATTTTTGGATAACCTGTTATGAGCTCTCTTTTGGGGCTACTTAGGCATAATACTTTTTTAATGATCAAGATTTCTGTATTGATCATACTCATCCCTATTCAGATTTGTCAATTTTACCACTCTTCATAGTCGAATGGTTTTAATTATGAATGTGTCTATCCAATTAGGCCTAAACTTTCCTCTTGGATCCTAAATTGGGTCCATGATATCTTCTAGCACCGCGTCTCATTTCGTCTAATGTTATCAATTCCTCATACTGAGCCTTTGGCCATTCCAATTATGGGATCTAGCTTTCTGCTATTACCCTTCCAGAAGGTATGGCTTAGTTCAATGGGGAGCATCGCCTCTATTCCATATAGTAGAGAATATGGTGTTGCATCGGTTAAAGATTGAATTAAGATTCAATACTCTCATAGGGAAAATGGTAGCTTGTTTGGCCAATCTTTATAGTTTTCAGCCATTTTCTCAATTATCCTCCACATGTACTTGTTAGCTATCTTGACAGCTCCATTTATCTATGGTCGTATGGAGCAGACTTGCGGCGCTAGATCTTCTACTTTTTTGATATGCTGGCCAGCTCCTTCTTAAAGCGACATCCTTTATCACTTATCAATTTGTGTGGCACCCCTTATCAACATAAAATGTTGTTAATGATGAAGTTTGCCACATGTTTTGAAGTAATCTTGGCATAAGAGGCTACCTCCACCCATTTTATGACCTGTTCAATTCCTACAAGCACATATTCATGCCCTCCACTTCCTTTAGTAGTTATTTTTCCAATGATGTCGATTCCCCTGACTGAAAAGGGCCATAGAGAAGTTAATGTTGAAAGGAAAGAGGGCGGCTGATGTATTAAGTTCGCGTAGACTTGACATTTACGACATCTTCTTACGTACGCATAGTAATCAGCCTCCATAGTGGACCAATAGCATCCCATTCATTGGACCTTCTTTACTAACATACGACCATTCATGTATGGTCCAAATTTCCCACCATGGACTTCTTTCATTATCTCGCAGGTGTTTTCGTCAGTGACACAAAGTAAGTACACACTTTATGTCAGTCTTTTTATAGAACTTCTTTGGCCAGTTCCTTCTTCAAGCGACATCCTTCATCACTTATCAATTTCTGGGGCACCCCATATCGACATATAATGTTGTTAATGATGAAGTTTGTCGTATGTTTTGAAGTAATCTTGGCGTAAGAGGCTGCCTCCACCTATTTTGTGAAGTATTCAATTGCTACAAGCACATATTCATGTCCTTCACTTCCTTCAGTAGTTATTTTTCTAGTGATGTCGATTCCCCAGACTGAAAAGGGCCATGGAGAAGTTAATGTTGAAAGGAAAGAGGGCAGCTAATGTATTACGTTCGTGTAAACTTTACATTTATAGCATCTTCTTACGTATACATAACGATCAACCTCCATAGTGGACCAATAGCATCCGATTCGTTGGACCTTCTTTGCTAACATACGACTATTTATGTGTGATCCGAATTTCCCACCATGGACTTCTTTCATTATCTTGCAGGCGTTTTCGTGAGTGAGACAAAGTATGTAAATACTTATGTCAGTCTTTCTATACAACTTCTTTTTGTTCTAAAAGTACTGTAAAGCCAACATCCATAATGCTTGTTAGGCTTTCGGGGAGGATCCAGGTGGGTATTTCTTCTTTGTGAGATATTGATGAATATCATAATACTAAGCATCGAGGTCAATATTATATGCTTTTGTTATGTAGCAATGCGCGAGCTTACCCCTCTCTTCCACTACTACTGGGATAGACTGGGTACCGCTTGGAATATTAGTCACTAAGGCTAGTTTTGCCAGTTTGTCGGCATATTAATTCTTTTCACGGGCAAGTAGGTGTATGCAATGTCCATAAAGTTCTTAGTGAGTTTAACTAGATGGGCCTGGTACGGTGCTAAGGAATCACACCACATCTTCCATCTCTATGATATTTGATTAATTATGAGGTTAGAATNNNCATATACCCTTATGTTTTGCACCTCTATTTCAATAGCAGCCTACCACCCGATAATGCACATACCAAGCAATATTATTGGTAACATCGGTGTCTAGTTTGATGGATATCAGAGTGTATACCCCTTTAGGGGATGCTAGGAGGATGCCTACTCCAAATGTCTTTTGATTTGAGGGTCCATCAAAGGACAGTGCCTGCATGTCTTCTCCTACCTGGAGAAGCCCCGCATTAAGAAAATCGAAGGTCTCTTCATCTTGATCCTCTATTGGCAGAAATTGCATGAGGTATAGGATGATAGGAATCACATTATAATAGTCATGCGGTATAGGATGAGAGGAATGTCTAGTTATCGAGGAGCCAACCCGAGTAGATGAGAGAGGTACACCTTGATCTTATTATTGCTTCCTAGAACCCTTCATCCCATTGTGGCTTGACCCCCTTCTTCAATTTCTTGAAAATGGGCTCATATACCATGGTCAGCATAGATATAAAGCAGTTAATGTATTGTAGGCACCCTAGAAACCCTCATATCTCCTCTTCTATCTTAAGAGGCAGCATCTCCTATATTGCTCTAATTTTTTTAGGGATCAACCTCGATTCCCCTTAAATTGACCATGTATCCTTACTAACTTTCTAGAGATGACCCCAAATGTATGCTGCTGTGGATTTAGAAGCATGTTGCACTTCCTCATTCTCATAAAGAATTTTCAAAGAGTCAGGACATGACCCACTCTTTCGCTAGACTTTCTAATCATGTCATCCACAACATACTTCTGCGTCCTTGTGCATCAGGTCATGCAGTAAGGTAGTGATGGCCCTTTGATACGTGAACCCAGCATTTTTTAACTTGAATGACATCACAATATAACAATTAGTTCCCTAAGGGGTGATAAAGGTAGTTTTTTCCATGTTTTCCTCAACCATTTTGATATGATTGTACCCAACATACCCATCCATAAATGATAAAAGAGTATGTCCAGCAGTGTTGTCAACCAAAACATCCATCTATAGTAAAATAAAACCATCCTTTAGACTTACTTTATTGAGGTCTCTAAAATCTACACACTTTCGTACCCTCCCGTCCTTCTTAGGGGTTTAATTATCTTAGCCACCCACTGAGGGCACAGGTTCAATGTTGATGAAGCCGCCATCCAATTCCCTTTGGACATCTTTTTTTTCATCTTCAAAGCCCACTTTGGCTTGATTCTATGGAGCTTCTGCTTTGTTGATTTGGCAACTGGATAGAGAGGAATTGTTTGTTCACTAATATCTTGATCTATGTTAGGCTTGTCTTTTTAAGACCCTACAAAAACGTATATGAATTACCTTAGGAGTGAAATGAATTCTTTCTGCTCATCAGGAGTTGTGGATTTTCCTATTTTAATTTCTCAGGGTTCCTCAGTTGTCCCCAAGTGGATTATTATGGTGTCCTCTATTATGGAAGTTCAATTTTCATTATTTTCCACTACTTCAATTAAATCTTTTGGGATTGTTTCTTTATTTTTATCGTTATTAGAGGCAAAGCATTTAAATGGTGAGGAATAGGATTAATCATAAGTGAAAAAGTTCATCTTATTAAGATAAAAGATGACTACACCTAATGCAGAATTTGGAGAAACATAGACTCATTCTTACAGTCTACCCTAATAGTCACATTAGACTCTCCTAAAGTAATATTGAAGACTTTTCCTTCCTCATTGACCTCCTAAGTCACTTGTGTGTAGCTCTTCGTACCAGCTTTAATGAAGAATTCAATAAGGTTAAAACTCGGATTAGCCATGACAAGGGATTAGATAGCAACAGGGTCGTTCCTCTTCCTACATTCTTACTTGAACAGGATACCAAAGGTGTTGTTGTTAGCTTAATTGATCTAGTCTAGTTTAGATTGGTCCTTGCCCTTTCTTGATTGTACCTCTTTTTCCAACAGTTGGCAATCATTGAATACTTCTAACCCTTGGGCCCAAATTCCTTTTCTTTTATATAGTGAGGCTTAAGGAAACCATAAAAGGGGAAGTTGTATCCTTGATGGAGGAATTGACCATAAGAGTGCCTAGATATAGCTTTATGACATAGTCTTTCCATTATCGTTCTAGGTCGCTGTTTTTTTATTATTATTCCCTTTAAGCTTTAACTATTTCCCTAGGAGTAAGTTGGCACCCAAGCCCAAACTTATAACGTACCTATGGGGTCAAAGGAAAGGTGGTCCAACCTTATGCTCTTCGCCCACCACTAATCCTAAGGAGTATCCCCATCTTTTGAGGATGGTGTTTATGCTTAGGTTTAAATAAGGATTGAAATCAAAGGGAGCCTAATCTTTTTCTAGGACTACTATTGCTACACAGTGGTAGAGTTCTTCATCTTTGTTGGTAATAGTAGCACATGGACTATCGCTTTTAACGATGATAACTCCCTTTATCAAGATTTTTACCTTTTAGTGCAATGTGGAGAGGACTACTTCATGTTCATGAAGCCATAGGCATCTTAAGAGCAAATTAAAACCAGCTAGAATGTTGAGAACCTAAAATTCTGCATTCGTCTCGATGGACCCACATTAATCGGAAAAAGAATAGTGCCTAGAACAAATCTCTTTGAGTTATCATATGCTCAAAGATGTGCTGCGGGGGTTGAGAGTTGGCTTTCCTTAATTCCCTGCCTTTTTGCTATCCTCCAAGGGCAGACATTCACAACTGACTCGTTAACCACCAAGGAGAGCTATATGCACTTCTGAAGGCAAGTCACGGTCAAATATAAAGCATTGTTATGCACTGTTCCTCCTTGTGGAAGATCCTCATAGTTAAATGTTATAATGCCCTTACTAGTGGTTGAGGTATCATTTCTTCAGGTGTAGTGTTAAGTGACAGATATATCTTATTTAGTTCTTCAATAAAGAGCTACATGTGCTTTTGTGAAGTCAGTATAAGCTGTCAGATGGTCACCTCAGCTTTACGTTTCTTCAACTATTTTAGCACAAGATCATCTTACTTGATCTCTGTCTCCTTTTCTTTTTATAAGGCCTACTGTGGGTCATCCTTGGCTTGATATCCAGAGGGTTCTTCATACACATCTTCCTCATCACTTTCCCGTAGACCACAGACCTCTTAGTGCTATGCAGAAAGAAATGTCCTAGTCTTTGATTCACAAGCACTCTATTTGTATACTGAAGGGTCCCAATTGTTTTCGGGATTATTTCTGATAGTAAAGATGCTATCAAGGTCCTCCAATGGGTTTTTACTGTTGTTAGGCTATTGAGCAGCCTTAGGCAGAGGCAGATGTCTTGACTTAAACATTATTTTTAACCTATTCTTAAAGGTCCAACAATTCTCGATGTCGTACACCAGAGCCCCATGATACTTGTAATATTTGGTGGAATCGACATGCTTTCCCTGCCTTGTTATTTCAATTTTTTGTTTGATTTCAGGTGGATCAATCTTTCCCTTATCTGGTAGAGGCTCTAATGCCTACGTATAAGTAGCCCGGTGGGAGTATACGTCGTGTAGAGATTTATTGCATGAGCTTCTTTGTTGGATGAACTTCCAGTTTTCTTTTCTTTATTTTGGTAGTTATTTTTCCAACCAGTTTTAACATGTGTTTCCCTAGCTAGTTCCTCCACTATTAGCATCCCTACATTCCTCAATGTAGAGAAATTATCAATTAGAGTAAATTGCAGGTGCTGCCTGTACGTGGGCTGTAAGTTCCTAATGAATAGCCTGACTTGATCAACTTCTGATGGTCGGTCCACCATATGAGAGATCAGAGAAACCTTCTTTTTGCTCTTACTTAATGAGCTCTAGGTCTCTAAGAGTGATTGGAAGGTCAACATTGTATGAATATTAACGCAAAAATTCTCTGCAAAGATCCTCCCAATTCATGACCTTTCATGGGTCCATGGCATTACACTAACTCGTGACATCTTTATCGAACGTTTAGGGGAATATAATATGAAATATGCCTTTATCAATTCCTTTCAGAGTCATAACCTTGAAAAAGTTCCTCACATGATAATTAGGGTTTTCAATTCAATGAAATTTTATGTCTAGCATGGTAGACTTAGGAGGCAATTTCCCCTTCAAGATGGAGGTGAATCCTGCGGAATCATTGAAGCAATTATTAAACATAGAGGATTCTTTCAGCAACTATTCTATATGATCCCCCTGTGAATTCACTGGGGAACTGCTTCTCTCCTCCTCTTCTCCCTTCTTCACTGCTTCCAGGTTTTTCCTCTTATCTTCCCGTTCTTCTTCATTGCTAACTTCTTTGCCATAAGCTTCTTTGTTACGGTCTTAGAATGCAGCATCCCTGCCCTTCATCTTCTTGTCATTTTCATCCGTCCTAGCTTGCTTCTTTTCTAACATTTTCAAGATTTAAGCTATCTCATTACTATTCATGGCCATTGTGGTTAGTTTTATATTAGACTTAGACCTTATCTTTAACCTAATTGTTGAAGTTTCCTCATACTGCTCTCAAGATAAAAGTCTCCGTGTTTATAGACTTTGCCTTTATTTCCTTTGTCTTCTTCACACTGAGTGACAACACAAAGTGCTTAGGACTAGTACATCTAGATTTTTTAATTTATTAAAGACCCTACATGAGCCATGATGACTTATGGACCTAACTCTAACATTGAGAGCCCAGATCACTACTTTATGCCATGAATGCAAACATTAAAGGATAGAGACTCGGGTTGGCCTCCTACTGGGATCTATTCGAGTTCACAATTAGGCCCAAAAAGTACCCCCCATTTTGACTCTTCACTATACTTTTATACATGTAGCATAACAAATTTTACTGCTAGAATTTAATGGATCCAAGTTGGGTTTCATTCGACCTAATATGGACTCAATTATGTTCCTAGATGCAGACTACTAAATTTACTCTGTTTTTTTTCTGTTTTTTAGGAACCCGGCCGGATCCTCCTACTTTTTTCTTTTTTTAACTTTTTTTTTACCAAAATAGTCAATCTAAACTAGAATCAAAACCATTTCGGATTATGGATCTAGAATCCTTTTAGAATTCAATTGGCCTAAAAGCCATTTTGATTCGTAACCCAATTCCCAGACGTAATTTTCCCTGATTTGGGATCTCTTAGGACTCACAATATCAACACATAGTCCTTTGGGCTAAGAAAGTTAAATCATACAAAGACACTTTGCATTCCAATCATGCACATGAGTTCCAACCTAAACAAGAGTACTATGTCGTAGGGATTCCTGATAGGAAGAACTTGAAGTTTTAATATTTACAACTCCAAGTACAGGGTTTATTGTTGAGTAGTTGGGTATCATCTACTGGGAGTTTGGTTTCAAGTACCGAAGTTCAGATCAACTGTTTCAATCTAGGCTAAATGAAAATGGAATGAAAGACAAGCTAACTAAGCTAATAAACAAACGAAAAAAAGGCTTGGAGTTATGATTTGGCCAATTGACAAACCAAGTAATCGAGACGA
This sequence comes from Lophocereus schottii, assembly GCA_002740545.1. Taxonomy (NCBI): domain Eukaryota; kingdom Viridiplantae; phylum Streptophyta; class Magnoliopsida; order Caryophyllales; family Cactaceae; genus Lophocereus; species Lophocereus schottii. The sequence goes on along the minus strand of NCQV01093766.1, from coordinate 3,202 downwards.
GTCCTAACCTACCTAACTTATATCGACAACTAGAGATGGTCAGTTACACCATCAAAGACCACCTAAGCCCTCTCTGAAGGGTTATGAGCCAGCCTAGTTAGTTTAACCGCCTATTTTCATGGGGTTGACCTTATTAGACCATGACATTAGCAATCCTCGGATCTTACTAGGATCGGGACTATTTTCATGTCAAATCTCGGCTATCTTCTTCCCCACACTAGCCAATTAAGCTTACCTCTCGGCACAAGTCAATCCCCCAAAACATATAGATGAAAGCCCTCTCAAGCATTGTTAGACCTCATATAAGACTAATTAGTCATCAAGAGGCTAATCACAATCCAAACCAACAAAAACTAACTACTAATCATCACAAAATAGAGTTGAACCTAACTATAACTAGGCTAACAAACAAGCAAATAAACATGATCTAAGGAGGAAAGAGAATGAAACTAATATACTCTAAACTTCAAATTCTAAACAGGAACAAAACATGAAATACAGACAGAAAGAGAGAAGAGAAAACTTATTCTTAAATGGCTTGAATGAAAATCTACAAGCTTGAATCAAAAACAACCAAAATACAAATCCTAATCTCCTGGTTATTACTCCCTAATGACTTTTTGATGGCTAAACCAAAGCTAAAAAGGCTGCAAAATGCCTCCAAAGGAACCCCCAAAAAGTCCTGAAGAAGGGCCTTTAAATACAAATCGAGTTGCGTGAAAAAGGGCCAAAAAGAGCAAGAGGTGGCCGGGACCGTCGTCCCAGTGACCAGTGGCCGTTACCACCAAGACAGCCTGTTGTGTGGGCGATTGGTGGCCATCACCACCCTTGCCTAGCCACTTACAGGGTGCTGACGGTTGGGGGTGGTGGCCACGACCACCCACCATCTCTTGCTTTGCAATCCTTCATCTTTCTCGTTCCTTCTGTGCTTCTTTTTGTGGCATTTACTCGATTGAACTTATGACCTACAAAAGTAAACACAACAAGTAAAATTCTAAAGATTATATAATTATATGAGCTAAATTTGGGCAATAGAGGCATGTAAAATATGACAATCTAGTACCGAATATATACCCCACACTTGTCTTTTGCTCATCCTTGAGCAAAAGAAAAGAAAAACTAACCTAGAAACCTAACTTACTTTCGCAGGAATCACGGTTACATTTAGCGTATGCAACAAGCCCTTTAAACCCCTTGATCCCCCAAGTGGACAAGTGAGATCTCGTGAGGGTTCGCAGAAAATATAGCCACAAAATCCTTGAAATATTTTTGGAATTTTTCAAAAGAACAGCATACATACAAGGCACAGGAGAAAATGTACACATCTAGATCGATTTTATTACTCTACCAACCTAGCTACTAAGCCATATTCAAGCAAAACATACATTCAAGGCACACATAGGCTATAAATACATCCGACACTTATTTTTCACCCCACGTAACAGAATAAAACAACTTGTACACCTTGGTGCTCCGCCCAAGGTGTATTGACTCTTAATGTTGGGATAAAATCTGGCAAAAGGTCATCGCCACTTAGTTATGACTCCCTCTTGTTAGATAACAATCATGCATCATTTTTTTTCTCTTTTTTTTCACTTTTCTCCTTATACTCTTTCGCCCGGGTGGGTAGTTCTTGGCTTATTGGGCCTTGAACTCCTAGAGGAACAAGTTAGTACATATTTGGACTTCCTCCCAAATTGGGGGTTTCATTTGAATTTGAAAAGCACTTATTTGAGCTCAAATAGAGGTATCGGAGTTAAGCTCACTTTTTATCATGCTTTTCTCTTTTTGTTTTTTTTTGCTTGTTCTCATGCCGAAGACAAAACTTAAAGTTAATTAACCAAGTAGAATGTCCCCAAACCCAAATTTTAACAACCAACACCAAAACTTAATGGTTAAGTGCACAGATAGCACAAAAACCACAAATGTGAAATGGGGTTATCATGAGAGATTCGAGATCACATTGTAGACAAGTGTTCCATTATGCATGTTTGACCTATATATAAGCTAGCAACCAAGCTATTAAAGGTCAAAACCAATCACAAAGCCACAAAAATCCCACAAAACCAAGAAGAAAAACTTTATAAAAATTGAAGAATTTCATAAAAATATGCACAAAAGGGCATACGATTTTCCTGGCCCCATACCTAAATCTCACAATATCTTCATTAGGACCCACGGAGTCATAACAATCACAAAAACGCATAAAACCCAAAACAAAACAAAACACACAAGAACAATGAACCTATACACATATACACAAGCTAACACACTGCCCCAAACATACAAACTCTCCCAGTTAACAACAAGAATACACGTATATACAAAACTAACACCACCAAAATGAATATATACAAATCCTGTCGAGATAATAGAAAATTTTTGTGATTTATGTAGGAGAAGGCAAGAAGGAAGAAAATAACAGTTGAGATAATACTTGTTGTTTTTTTCACTGCTCCGCAAATGGCTCAAATACATGGGTATTTATAGGTGATATCTTCACCTAGTACAATGAACATTCATCCTAATCCATTCATGTATCTATGTGTGAACTAACTCACATACAACAACAATACAACAACAACAACTCCCAGTGTGGGCCCCGCTTTCGCGGGGTCTGGGGAGATTCAGCTGTAGGCAACCTTACCCCTACCGGTATTTCTACCCATAGAGAGGTCGATTCCTTAAGACCCACAAAACAATTTTTTTGAAAAAAGTTTATAGAGAAAACGAATGCAAATCAAAACCAAGGAGGAGAAAATGTGATGGCGAGTGAAATAACCAAGGAGTAGAGACATACCTCAGCCCATCAGGGGCGCTAGATGCCGTCACTAGATGCCGTCAC
>NCQV01093761.1:9070-22319 GCA_002740545.1 Lophocereus schottii | reverse complement strand
GGAGCAAGATTATGATAGGACACGTGATCAAGAATGGGAAAGAGATGATGATTTCGAGACCGCCGAAGATAGACGACTTGATAGGGATGATGATCATGATAGAAGGGGTGAGGAAAACAAAGATCAATACAGAAAGAGAAAAACCAGGTAAAGTGATCTGATCTTATTTTCTTTTTCTGGTGCTGCTGCATTCCTGAACTCTGGTTTGTGGCTCCATTCCGTCGTGTAGATAATCTGTTATACGACGTCATATAGAGACATTTTTTTCGTGTTTGTGGTTACATTTATATGGATGCTGCTTCCTTTAACTACTTTAGTTAACTTCTAAAGGAAGCTTTTGGATTATGTCAGTTTTTGTTGTGGATCAGACATGTTAGTAACTGTGCTTGAAAAAAACTATGTTTGCGAATATATGTCAGTCGGTAGAGGGAATTTGAAAACTGAATTTCTTTCCTGAAGGGAAAAGAGATAATTTCATGAATGATTACATTATTGGTTGTTCTAGGTGGTGAAGGCAAGAGCAGCGCACAAGATTTTTTTCGCCCTCAAAAATCGCATTTGCATTCCTGTCCCCTTCTCTTTTGTTTTTCATTGCTCTTCTTTTTTCCCCCCTTCCTTTCTTTTCACTGAAGGGTGTTTGCCTTTTCTCTTTTGGTGGGGGATAGGTGAGTTAGGATGAAGCTTCGAGCTATGGTTCTTTTTAACTGGTGCAAAAGGATGTCTATGTGGTTCCTAGCTTCTCCAAATGCCTATTTTGTGGGATTTCTAGAAGACCCTTGTGTGTTTTCACATGCCTCCCCCCCCTTTTCTCTTGATTAAGCATGGAAGAAAGTGCTAAATGAAAATGAGGGTGCAGGAAGCACTACAGTTATTATATAATGGGGAAGCAGAGCATTGATTTCCAAAAGAATTGGCAGTGGAGTTTTGCCCTCATCAAAAGGTGAAAAAGAGAGAGAAGTTTGAAATGTGCCACTGTTTTGTGCCAACTCCGAAAGCTTATTAGCAGAAGTAAAAGCATAGGATTTAACATCTTCCTTGTTCTGGTCTCTATTCTTCTATCCCCATTTTGCAGCAGTTGGTGATTTTGTTCACTATGTGGGGCTGAATCTGCTGTTGTGAAGTTGCCCATTTCTCTGTGCCCCAAATGTTGGGATTACCAATAATTAGCCTAGAATGTTGCGGATTAAGCATTTCCTATGTCTCTCCTAATGTGGTGTTCTCCCCCACGTTAAATAGCTCTGGCAGTTATGATCGACATAGTAGAGAACTTTCATCAGAATCAAGTGATTATTACCACCAGGTAAGGTTTCAACTAGGGTCGATCACTTCGTTGCAATTTTTTAGAATGACAATTTTGCTATTGTATTCTATTTCCTTGTCTAGGTGGAAGAGCAGCTGGATTCATTAATAAAACGACGAGAAGAGCTTCAGAAGGAGGTTTGTGTTCAAGTTTGATCTTATGACCTATGTTACATGGACTCGGGTATGGGGTTTCGGACATGGGTGTGGATCCAAGTGTCCTACTCGTCAAAGCTCTAATTTTGGGGCATGGGGACATTGTCTAAAATTTGGACACAGATGTAAGGACTCATTATTTTGCATAGGGAAGTTGCAATTTCAAGTTAATCTTCCAAGAGTATTTCAATATTTAAAAGCTTATCTACTTGTGAAACAGTTGAATCCTAAAGATCCATTAAAACCATATATTACTATTTTTTTTCTAAACCCCTGGTGCTTTAGAGGTTAGATAAGGGTTCGACACGTAGCCCATGTTCTATCCGCGGAATGTCGTGTCCGGCACAGGTGCAGCGGGGCAAAATGGAGAGTTCGGGTATGATAGTTTATGACCATGGCAACTACTCTGAACTGGAGAGTTCCGGGTATTAGTACTACTAGTCTATTGCTCCTCCAACAAAGATAATTTTTTAAATAGGAATAAACAAAAATTAGTAAATAAAGTAATGAAATAAATAAAAAAGGTCAGTAAATAAAGTAACAAAATGAATACAAACTTACTTTTATTTAATGCCGAAGAACAATAAAAAGCTTATACAAGAAGTTTTCAGTGGGAGAAGAAGAATGCTAGAGAAAATGTAAACAAAGGTGTCTTGCAATACAACTCTGGAGCCATTAATAGGCCCGGAAGTAAATTGAACAATATGGTTAAATTATTTCTAACATTTGATTAGTAAAATGTTAAAATTATAGCATCTTCAGGAGTATAACATGTGAGCATGAATTTTGCCCTGGTACTAAGTTGTAGTGCTCGAATAGTCTTGTCTTGTAAAGACCTTTTGAGTAGATTTCTTCACGAATTCCTCGAGTGATCTTGTGTGGATTTTTCCATAAGCCACTAATTCTTTGAGTGACCTCGCATGGATGTTTCCACTATCTCCTTGAGTGCCTATGTGTAGGTATACTGAGCGATCTTTGACCATGGCTCATAGGGGTCTTAAAACATTGGCCCGAATGGATTTGAATGAGATACGGAAGAGGACGCTTCCTCATCTTAAGTGGTTGTTCCCATGTTATGAAGCGCTCGAGTGTTACTTCCTTTTTAGAACCCTTGGATGAATTAGAGGATTGCTTTTTTCCTTCTTGACTACGGTTGATGGTTGAGCAATATTGATCTTGAAATGCCGTTGAACTTAATTGATGTGGCATTTTTTGGCAAAATTTGAGTTTAACTTATTGGACAATGGAGATGATTGGATCTTCTGGATGAAATCTCTCAGACTTAAAATTCCAACTTATCTATGGAATTTCAGATGCAACAGAGAAAGAAATTTTCTTTCATTGAAAACTTCGAATGATCCGGTATTGCTTTTGGAATAATTGAAATCCTTGAGATGCAACTGGCAGTAATAATTCAGATTTGAATCCAACATATGACTAACACTTGTAGAAGCAGCTTTAAGTAAATTGTGTTGATCAGCAACTCCTTTATCAAATGAAATAAACTAGCAATGGTCGAAGCTTCTGTAACCATGCCATTTTGTAACCAAATCTATTTTGGAACATCTCTATGCATGGGAGGGCTCTTTTGGTAGAAAAGCGAAGATGAAGATTGCTAGATTATTTCCTCATGCAATTTTTTGGAGCATTTGGCGTGAAGGAATCGAAGAGTCTTTGAGGATGAGGAGATGCCACTTCAATGTTTTAAAGATTATTTTATCAAGGCTCTCTATTTTTGGGACAAAGGGAACTTTTGTAACTCTCCTCTTGATCTCTTAGATTTTGTGGATATGCTGCATTTGGGCTGTACATAGCTGTTGTACGATGCTATCTTTGCATCCATTCTTTTGTAATCAACGTAGTTGAATCATGCTGGTTGAAACTTGATTGGGAACCTTTTTGTGGACATAAGCGCTTTCTACATGACTTTGCCGACTGAATCTTGAGTATCCTGAACTTTGGATAAAGAACCTTTCCTTCTTTGTCTTGGATATGCTTAATACAAGCTGAGTTAGTGTCAAGGAGAACGAGTTTATAGAATTTTCTGGTTTATGACGTGTCGGTTTCAATAAAAAGGCTTTCTTGGTTGTAAAAGAATGACGAGGTTCAAGGTTTAAATAGGTTGAGGCTTATGAAAATGGGTAAAGGTGATGAATTTAGTTTTCATTGTGGAATGATAAATGGGTTGAGATTGAGGCTTGGATAGAACTAGAGGTTGTGAGGATGATGAATTTTTGGTTTGACAGGATTGAGGTGTTGCTTTGACAATTTGATTGAATGGTCATGGAGGAGATTCAGAGAGGCTATCGTATTGATTTTGAAATTATATTGAGGGTGAGTTTGTGTTTGGATTGGTTTGTTAGGTTTGATCTCAAACTCTTCAACTGAAGGAACATAGGACTGAACCTGTTTCCTTAGATCTGGATTTGAAGTCTTCTGTGAATGAGGTTATTTTCTTTGGAGGAACTCTCTAGTGAGAAATCTGGAAGGAAATTCTTGTCTTTATTAAGAAACTCAATTTCAAAATTGAAAATAGAAAGTATTGCTTGCCATCTGGGAAAAAATTGTATTTAAACAAGATTTTGAACATTTTTAGTAAAACCTCTTTTGCACTTTCAATTCTTAATAAAATTTTTTGGTAATATAAATCATTTTGAATTCTGAAATGCACAAGACAATAAATAAAATTTCTTTTTTAATAAATGAGTAATTGAGCCGATGTCCAGTGCAGTGCAAAGTCCACTAGCCAACCTATGCAACCTAACTAGTTGTTTTGGACTCTGATTAAGGCTTTACTTAAGAATCCCTCCAAAACGTACATGTGATGCATTTGTTTCTACTATCATGGATGTATGCGGATGCTTTATACCTAAACATGGGAGAGACTTCTCTTAATAATTTTAGATACTTGAATATGCTCTTGCAATCAGGTTGGAGGAATTTTTTTAAGTCTTTAGAATAAAGGTTTGTAAACTTCTTTAGGTTCAGGGAAGAAATGTGCAACATAATTGAGACAACTAAGAAATCTTTGCAATATGTTTTTTTTTTTCCTTTGATTTCTTATGGGAATATAATTCAAATTCAATAGATCGTCGGGTAAGCCAGATGGTACTATTAAAAATATTAGGATGTAGCTATCAACTTTTAGTTTGAAATAATTTCATTTGTAAGGTTGAAACAACCGCCAAAACATTTCTTTGATAACGTTTAAAAAAGATATCTACATGTTTAAAATGTTGATCTAGATTCTTTGAATAAATAAGAACATCATCATACTTTATTGAAAATTCAGAATAGTCATTGAGTATGTCATTCACGATATGCTAAAATTTAGAAGGAGCATTTTTGAGTCCAAAGGGTATTACATTCCATTCATAATGCCCAAATGGAACCGTACATGCAGGTTTGTATCTATCTTTCTCAGCCATTTGAATTTGCTAAAAGTCGGATTTCATATAAAACTTTGAAAATATTTTTGCCTTATGCAATCTTCCTAATAAATCCTTTTTTGTTGGAAGTAGATATCTTATGCATTGAAGATCTTTGTTGAGTGGTTTGTAATTGATGATTGATAAGGGATGTAAAATTCCTTTTCAGCTTGATTGTAGACATTAACTGCAGAACTCCAAGGAGATTTGGGAGACCTAATGAGGTTTTTGTCTAATGCGTACTGAATTTCGTTTTTTCCAAGATCTTAGAAGTTTCTTATTCATTTTAATAGGACGAGCCTTTGTTGGAATGTTCCGTTCATCAAAATCTTTTTCATATGGTAATTCTGCAATTGCTTTCTATCTCAAAAAACACCTGCAATACCAACACAAACATATTCTTCAAATAATTTTCTAAATTTTTTTAATTTTTTGTTGAATAATAGGGGTAGCAAGTTGATCTTCGACACTTTCCTGGGCAATATTCGTCGAAGAAAATCTATTTGCTTTGTGTTAGGAGAGATGGCCCTATAAATAGGGGGTCTTTTGAAGAATTGAAATATCTTGATTTTTCGTCGAAAAGCAAATTCAAATTTGATTTCCTTTCCAAGATATTTGAATAAACCCCTTTAGAATCAATGGTAAAAGGATATATTTGGGCAAGGAGCTTGTTGCTGAAGATTTTTGACAAGGATAATGACATTCTTGAAACAATATTCATTGTTACAAATATAGGTATTTGAAAGTTTATAATTAATTTCAATTCTAGAACAAATAGGACTGGTCATTCTTTCTTTGTTCTTTTCAAAGTATTTAGAAGGAATCTACCCCTCTTGGATGCAATTCATATCAGCACCCCTATCTAGTAGTGTAATCAGTTTGGAATCTTCCACTATAATGGTAGCAAAAACTTTCAGAGTGGGATGTAGAAACTTGTCCTCAAAATGAAAGTGTTGAGCCCCTTGGTCTATTAGTAAAATTGGAATCCAATACGAATTAAGTGGAAATGATGGGAAATTGACTGACTTAAATAGAAATTCCTCTTTGATCAGTGCACCCAGAAAGTCTGTCTGTATAGACAATTACAGCCTGAAGTTTCCTGCAGTTTTCTGTAGTTTCCCTGGGGTTGGTAAGGCGAAATAGGGCTACCTTGGCCCATTGAGTGCCCTACCTTGGGCCATCAACATCAGACGCTTTACTGAAATAGATCTCGCAGAAAACTAGCTATGTCCGACATTTGTTGGCCTTTCAACCCAAGCCACAGGTCATCCCCGTGTTTTGCCACATACGTAGGCTCGGTCCTCCAAGTTAGAGCTCTGCTCAACTTGTGCATAGCTAGAATACCATGTTTGAATGGTAAATTATCTTGACTTTCCTGTTCATCTGGGTTAATTTAGATGAAGAGGATGTAGATTGCTTCAAACGTCTAGAGATTCAAGAGAGGAAACTCTGCTTTTGAGTTCATGGAGTTGGGAAATAAGGATAGAATGAGCTTCGATATGGAGGCTTTGGGTCTTAATCCGCTCTTTTAGGCTTTGTACTTCAGTTTTGAATTGATTGACCTCATGATTTAACTCTTTGAATATTATAGATTTAAAGCTATAGGATCAATGTTCTTCGTAAATTTCTATTACTTGCTTAAGGCTAAAGGGTTTGATTTAAAGGTCAACAATTTTGCCTTTTGACCACAAAGTTTTGAGTTTTTTGAGATATTGAGCTTTAATTTGAGGTCTCTCGATCTTTTCTATTATCTAAAATAGGAGTTCCTCTTGGAGCGGGACCCACACTGGAAGTTATTGTTGCTGTTGTTGTTGAGTTCCTCTTGGGATTGACTTTTAGTGATCACCTTGCAGTTATTGGGGCATAAAAGTGACTTCTTCATATGAGGAGTTACAGGGGTTGGAATCATATGTTTGAATTTCAAAGAGGGCATTTTTTGAATCGGAATCGCTATTGACTAGAAGAAAAAACGTTGCTTTGCGAAGTTTCTTATCTCTAAGTTGCATAATTTTCTTTTTCATGGGTATTTGTCGGTCTTGCCCCTACTTGACGACATTTGTCACAGACAATGGCTTGTTTTTCTGATGGGTTCTTTTTAGGATTCTTTTGAGGTTTTTGGAAAATTTTCTTATGGAGTTCTTGTTGGGTTTTTGGTAGTATGTATCTTTGTGCTCATATTTTTTATTCTTGGGATGTTTTTTTTAGAAGATCTTTTATGAGTTTTTTCTTTTTGCTTGAAGGAGTTTCTAGTTTTGGTGACCAAAATGTTTGCAGAATGAGCCAAGTTCATTCCTGAACATTTTCCTTTTCAGATTGATATTTTCTTTGACTTCCTAATTCAGTACAAAAGGATAATCCTTACTTTTTAACAAAACTAAAGAATTGACCATAAGTCAGATCAGTCTATTAAATTTTTTGTGAGGCACACTGCTCCTTCAGCTTTTGCCCTATTTTATTGGGAAAATAAGGTAGGCAGTGGCCTAGAAATGAAGTTTTCTTTATAATAACTTTCATTGGCATCTTTCCTTTAGAGGACATAGGTAAGGAAAGTATCTATATACGTGTGAGAAATCGAAGATTTTGAATAATTAATAGATAAGATTGAGGTCAATTCTTCTGTATTTCCTATGAGTTATATGATTATGATGTAAATAAATAAGTCTGCTGCAATGAATTTGTAAGTCACTTTGGCTGTACCTCGAAGGTCGGTGGGATTTGGATACTTTCTAGTGAGCCCTGAAGTTGATGATGTGAGATCCTCATTCTATCTTGGCCTGTAAGATCGTAAGAATATGCTCATTCTATCTTGGTATAAGAAGCGAGTTTTGCAACGTTTTCAACAAAAGTTCCTTTTGCAATATATGAAGTTGCACAAGTACCCATTTCTTGAAGAGTATTTGACAATTTCATATTCAAACTTTCATCTATGTTCCACTCATCAATGGTATATTCATCAAACCTGGATTGAACCAATGGTTTTGTGGTTTCAAATTGAATGTTCAGAGGGGTAGGCCTAGAATAATATGGTTGACACTTGTTCTTACCACCTAATTTGTTGATTTGGAGGCCATTGAAGTTGTCTTCAGTGTCTTGAATAAAATATGCTTCTTCCGAGGCACTGGACTCTGAATGTGAACTCTCGTCTAGGTGCTACAGGATGGCTTATTAGTAAAGCGGATTTGTTTCGACGATGAAGGTTTTTCTGACTTTTCAAGGCCGTGGAAGATTTTCTCTATTAATTTGGTTTCTTTGTTACTAATACTTTTTATATTCCATGTAGAAATGATAGGGATTTCATTAGGCAGTATACTAGGGCATTAAATAAAGGTGGTGAATTGCTTTGGGGAGATTTATGGAGTTCAGGAAATTCTGGCAAATGCTTGCTAGTTTAATGGGTTTTTGTTGAATATAGCCAAGTAGCCATAGTATGTAAGATTTGGTTAGAATAATTATTTTATTTAAATAATCTTATGGGTTTCTTCCGTAAGTCTTTGAATTTCTTATGAATCTTTTTTCCTATCTACCTCCCAGTTTCTTTTTTTTTCTTTTTTCTTTTTTGAAGGATTGGCTATAACGGTCTCTTCCTTAGAGGCGAGAATGGATATAATATGTAACGGAGGATGAACTGAGACAGGGGACTCTTTTATAATGGAATTGTGCCATAGTTTTGCTTGTCTTTTATGGCATAAAATTTTAAATTGTAATTTCGAATAAAAAGTTCCTTTTTTGTACGATATTCATTTAGCTAATAAATTTTTTTTTTCCAATTTTATCCAAGTGATCATAGTAAAGGGTTTTGAATAGCAGTTGAGTGGTTTTGTGAAAACCTGAAAGGAACCACTCTTTATAAGGTTGGTTGCAGTTTTGGTAGAACTCTATATTGAGATAAGCTTTATCAACATGAAAGTGTGGAATTGAGGGCTGGCGATTGGTAGAGGGGATGGCGGTGGTGATGAACCATGGGAGGAGAGAGAGTTGAGTGACGTATTCAGTGAAAAATTTTAAAAATATAACAAGTTTTGAACTGCTATATTAGGTTATTGGGTTGCCAAATGGTATTTTGGGTATAAAAGAATTAACATAATGGCACTAAGGAAAAGAAAAATAACTTGGTGGTAAAATGGAAAAATGTATGAAAACATGATACTTTTATCATTGAAGAACTCTCCATTTGACAAACTCATATTGTAGATGACAATGACTTTTTAAAGGATTTCACAAATTCTAGTTAACTCTTTTAGAAATAAAGACCAAACCATAAACCGGAAAAAAAAATGTTAGACTACACCATAATATTTCTCACCATGAACTGGACCAAACCACAAATTTTTGGTTCGGTCTTTTTAGGTTTATAGTTTAACCATATTTGCACACTCCTAGTTATAATCCATCCATCTACTATCCCTCGTTGATTCCATTTCTACTTCTAGGTAAGTGGTAACCAAGGGTCCTGATTGGTCTGTAACTTAATGTTGCAGAAATCTGACATGGAACAGAGGTTAGAAGAGAAGAAACAACTGATTGTGGATTTGCAGAAAAAATCTATGGTAATCACTGGCAACGTTAGCAATCTGTTTTTTTGGTTGCTTTCTTCGGTTATTTGACAGACTCTCGGATGTATTCACCTGGTAGTTTGACTGTGGATGTAGAAATTAGAAGATGCATTGACCTCATCCAAAAAGTTGTCTTCTAAGCGTCAAATGCAGTTGAATAAGGTACTTGGCTCTTCATTGGTCATGAGTCATGACTACACAATTTCAGAAACTAGCTACAAGTTGTATTAAGGTTCAGCACTATTAATATGGATTGCCTGCAGTTACATAAGTGTTTCCAACAAGTAAAGGAGTATGGTGAAAAGCTGAAAACCTCTGAACAGGACCTCCAGGTCAGTTTTTCGATATCTTTTGAATGTAATTGCTCTGCCACACAGTCACAGTTTTGTCATGTTGGGCCCGCTGGCTGCTAACCTTTTTCTTCTTTTTTTTTTCGTTTTATTTTAAAGATGTATCTAGGACTTTGAATGTCAATACATGATGAACTACCACATAAAAGTTTCTGTTAGTAGGTTGGTGCTGAAAATATTCATCAATTAGGTTGCAGGGATTAACTCTGCTTCGTTGGTTAATACGTATGGTTTTTATTGGCTTGATACTATTCACTGATCATCTTTGCATTATATGGATGGATTTATAGATATCTCCTTGGTCAACTTGTGAAGCTGGTATTATCTGAACTCTGAAGAAGTCTGTATGGCTATGGATAAGGGACTTGTGCTCCATGTTGGTGTCTCTGTTGAACAGGAGTCGAGGAACTTACGAGTTTGCCTTTGTGGAAATAATTAAATGTCCAGCTTTTCTGATAATAAGAGCATTAGTTGTTTTTGATAGGCAATTAATCTTTATGGTCCTATACAGTTTAAAGAAACCTTGATAATTCAATACAAGTAAAGAAGCAATGTGGAAATGTTATGATGATCCTGAAGCTTCTCCTCCCTAGACCAGCTGAACCACGTGATGATTTGTTTTTTTTTTTTTCTGTATGCAGGATCTTGTTAATTTAGTAACTATGGAGATTGATGCAGATGGTGATCTTGGCGCAACTGATGTGTATGTCACAAGTGGGAAAGTCTGAAAACCTCACTAGAGGTCTGCTACTGTTTAGCATTTTACCCATTCTCTTATCCATTTCATATATGCATAATGAAATTTTAGCTCTCTTGTTTGTCCGCTTTTTTTTTCAGGGCGGAGGGGGGGAGGAGGGTGTCTTTGGCGTGGGCACATTAAGTTATAGAGGGTGAACTTTAACATAACAGGCTGTTGTGTCATAACTACTGAAGGGTTGTTTTAGTGGGATTTGGTTCGCCATCTCCCCTAGGGTTATTTGGCAGAAACAGTCTTGTCCCTTCGCACGCCTCTCACCCTCTAAGGCCCTCCACCCTACAATGATGTCCCTATGGGTCATCTTACCTGCTGTTCCGCACGCGCGTGTGCACACACATGCGCGCAAACCCTTTAAGTTAAGAGGTTTTTTCTTACCCTGTTTTATAGATGGGTGTATTAGGAGCTTAGTTGTTTAGAGAGTAGGCATTTTCCTCTATAACGCTAACTAATCTGTCAGTTTTGACCTGGCTTGACTAACCCTCTAACCTTAGTAGCACCATAAAGTGCTTTGATTGGATTACTGGTTTCTCTCTCCTGTTATGCTTGATGTTGTGAAACCCATTTTTTCAAACTAGCAATGTACCATAGTTTATTTCTATATGGAACTTTTTGTTCATGAATGCTAGTTGGTAGTAAGAAAACCACGCGTGTATGTTCATGAGCATAAATATGTTCTTACAGTATATCCCTTCTTGCTTGCAGGTTCTTGATAAAGGTCATCTTGTCCTTTCGTCCTGGAGAATGATACCATACAAATGTTGGAAATAGGAGGTTTCTCACTCTAGGTTAGCATCTGATATTGTATCTAATCGGTGCTCATATGACTGTTTTATTTGCCCTCAATTAAATGTATGAAACATATTGTTTTTCTTGTTCCTTGGAAATGCAAAACTGGTGGTGTAGGAGGCTTGGATTTCGTTATATTGGTCTTGGATAATGTTTTGTCACTTCATGTTTGTTTTTTGTTCATTGTCTAGTGACGTGGCTGTTCAAGTAAATGATATCTTGAAGTTTTTGTTTTTGATAATTTGGAAAGGTTAGTATTATGTATATTTGTTTCTCCCAGCGATAAGATTGCCATAATTGGTCTTAGTTTGATCCCTGTTGTTGGATCCCTATCCCTGGTGACAGCAGGGGAAGTCAACATGTACAGTGCATATATTGCCCTGCTATGTAAAGAAGCCTTCTATGTTATTTTTTTAGTGGTTTATTATTGCAAGCTCCAGTGCTGCAATTCTAAAACATTTATCCTACCCGTATGGTTATCAATAATCACTAAGCAGCCCTATAGTTGATGCCATAGCCCAGTCAATGGCATTTCTCCACGAGGCGTCAAAGCAATCATTACTGTAAGTAGATTGAATTACTCAGAGAGGAATTTCACCTGGTATTTGCGAGTTGCGGCACCAATTGAAATTTATGCTTGAGATAATTTGGCTCCAAAATGCAGGTTGCAGGATACTGAGCATTATTGGTGACTGTTCAAAATCCCAATCTTAGTGTGTGGCATATGATCTCCAGGAAAAGTTTTGGTTACTGGTCTTGACTTCCTTCGTAAGGAATATTCGGTATTCCAATGTATGGTTTTTAATCTTGGTGTAACAAAATCGGCCTCTTTGCTATTAGGATGTGAGACTGCTAGATCTGATCCCCTCATACCCTAACTAGGTGGGACTTTCAGCCTTTGAAAATGGATATGATTTAGATCCTACTCGCTAGTCTCTAATGGAGCTCAGTATTAGGTCAATGGAGCAAGGCTGGGGGAATATCTGGTATATATTTGTAAAATGTTATCAGTGAATTCTCTTGGATATGTTGAAAAACAGAAACCTGGATGACTTGATATATGGCGCTTTCTTTGGAGACTAGCGATGTGTGAAAAGTGCTCAATATTTACCAAAAAAGGTATGTGCTAGAAACTCAGAAAATAATGTAGGTAAGGGTAAAGAAGCGGTCCAGCATTGTTGCTGAAACAGGTGTTGTTCTAAATTTCAAGATGGAATATCGCTTTCTCTGTTGCTTTAGAGCCACTCTTTTGGAGATCCTTCTGTGGTTGCTTAAGGTGTGGACTAACAACTCATGGTGATCAGGACCGCTCTGGTACCATGTTCGTTTTCCTGGGATATGCATGTTCAGAAATCCAAATGCCAAAATGAGAATAGATTATCGCAACTAAGGAAAGAACTGTGTCGTTATACTACTAGTCTACTAAGAACTACAGCTTGGGAGAATCATGGGACCTGTATTTGTAGAACTTCATGTTTATCCGTCTTAGGCTTTACAGTTAGGGTTGTGTGAGCAGAGTGCGCTAGTTGGAAAACTTAAGTGCCTCTTTTAAGTTCTTAATGCATGGCCTTTGTAGTTAAAGATAATCTCTATCTTATTTTATAGACACCCCTCCCCTTTTAAAATAAAGAAAAACAAAAGACGATGAGCGGACTGGGTCTTGAAGGTTTCATATATGGGAGAATTCTCCGACGAATAAAGAAAAACAAAGTAGTACTTAGCAGAACAAACAAAACGGGAAAATAGTCTTGGGCATGTAGTAAAGGCTTAGGGGATGGTATTGGTGAGTCATGCCATTTGGAATTTGCGTGCTGTGATTGTGAATGGATTGTTAAAAATCTATTATAATAACTGCCTGGCGTGTATCCTAATGAATGAGGTTATGTTGAAATATAGACGTAGACTGTCGCTGCTAGTTTG
>NCQV01093744.1:2696-14982 GCA_002740545.1 Lophocereus schottii | reverse complement strand
TTTTTTTGGCACATAGGGATGTCTTATTTTGCTTTAGATATTTTCAGTGCACTTAGGCTCTCTCTAGCTCAGAGACGGTCTTCTGAAATCATTTGATGTTAAGGATTATACTATCTCATACTGTTTTTTCGCCCTACTAACTTTTATTACTGTCTCAAAGGGGTGAATATTCTATTTTTTCATCCCTTCAGTTTTAATTTAGTATTTTGATTTTGATTATTAGTGTTACTTTGACTACCAAATGTAACATTGTCAATTGATTTAATCCTAATGAGTTTGGGTAGATAGCTTACTCTTTTCTATCCTCTGAATATCTTTTGGTTAAATATTTATGCACTTGGATGAGTTGGATCACTATGATGACTACGCACTTAGCTTTGATCATTTTAATACATAATTTCCAAACCCCATAAGTTGGCTACCATTATCATCTTCTACTTCTCCCATTTGGTAAATGTCTTTAAATTTTTTGTATCTACTTCTCCCATCTGGAGCTGACTACTTTTTTTCTACCATTATCCTTTGAATATCACTTTTTTTTGTTTACTACCTGAACAACATATGTTTAATTTGTTGGAACTTAAGGAAAAAAAAATGATTAAGAGCTTAATATACATCTCTATAATATGTTATACTTCCAAATATCCACAACGTAATCAAAACTTTTTCAGTCTAAACTTTGTCAAACCAAAAAACCAATATCAAACGAAAGAGTAATTGATTGAAAACTAATTTTTGTTTCAGTATGCATTTTATTAAACTTCTTTCATATTTTTGTTTAACTAATTACGCCAATGATTTATAGCTTAATATCTATATCTGTACTATGTTATTATAAACTACTTTTTGTTTCAGTGTGCATTTTATTACAAACCAATGATTTATAGCTTAATATCTATATCTATACTATGTTATTATGGACAATAATGTAAACAACTTTTTTTTTTGTTTACTACTTGAACAACATATGTTTAATCTTTTGTAACTTAAAGGAAAAAATGATTAAGAGTTTGATATACATCTCTATAATATGTTATATTTCCAAATATCTAAAACCTAATCAAAACTTATTAACGTAGGGAATGATTAAGTGGTATTTTTTTTATTATTTATCATTTTTATGAATATCGCCAAACTATACTTGAAGAATGACTAGCATGAGTAAATTGTTTTTAATCATCACGATTTTCAATCATTTTCTTTTCAAGAGAAAATTCTATGCATTGTGGGGTTTAATTTTTTTCAAATAGCTTATTGATTATCATTAAATACTTCCAAATATCCGAAACTTGTCACGAAACTGTCCTCAGTTGAAATTGCATTATAATTAGATAAAATTCCCCAAAACAATAGAAAAATCACCTAAAATTTTCAACTTTTCAAAAAGGATCTTATGAAAATGATATTTATTAATTTTTTAAGCAATTTCTTTCATATTTGTTTTAACTAAGTAAACCAGTGATTTATAGCTTAATATCTATATCTACACTATGTTATTACGGACAATAATGTAAACAACTTTTTTTTGTTTACTACTTGAACAACATATGTTTAATTTTTTGTAACTTAAAGAAAAAAATGATTAAAGGCTTAATATACATCTCCATAATATGTTATAGTTCCAAATATCTGGCACTTGATCAAACTTAATAACTTATGGAATGATTAAGTGATATTTTGTATTATTATTTATCATTTTTATGAATATCCTCAAACTGTACTTGAAGAATGACTTTTTCCAAAATATCTAGCTAAAAACACTACAGTAAAGATATACTTAATCAAAACTTTAAGTATGAGGGTCTGATAACTTATGGATAGATTTTTGATCATGAGCTCTACTGTGGCTACTTAGAGCACGCAAATGTTGTTTGTCACAAAAGTGTTGGATGCTAATTTGGACTCTTTTTATACCTTATGTGTTATCATGATTAAATCTTTCATGTTAATATTACCAACAAAAAACAAAAAATTACTCAAAACTTACAAAGGAGATCTCAGTGTTGGTTAATAAGACTCTTGAAAAAACAAAATCAGAGCTAATTTTAATTAGGATCAAATGCAAACGAGATCATTATCACCTTGAACACATTCTGATCTATATAAAAAAAATGTCTTATAAACAAAGGTAACTTTATTGTTTTGATTTGGTCTAAATTTGACTCATGTCAATTAGGATTTGAGTCATATTAATTAAAGTAAATTACTCAAACATAGGTCAATTTTAGCCCATTATTTCTATCGGGAGGGGGGGATTGAACGCCACTATTCTGATTACATCTCTTCATTAAAACGGTATATAATCTCCAAAAATTTTGCTCCTTTTTTAAGTTTTGCACCATAAATAGTTAAATACCACTTCATAGTTGATGCATATTCCTTCTGTTGTTTTTGTTCCCCAACTTGGGATGGATATCCAATTGGGCTTTGAGGATGGTCAAAAGTAGTACTAGACATTCAATGTTGGAGATGAAAGGTCAAGTTCAAATATTTTGATTTTTATAGGGATATGAAAATCTTAACTTATAAAAAGTGATATTTATATAAAAAAATTGTTCACTAATTTTGTAACTAAGATATTATTAGAGTCTACATTTCATATTAATATTACAAGGTTTGCATTGTCACATACCCAAACTCTTCCACTATAAGATGTTCGTTTTTTATTCTTAATTTATAGGCTACCCCCAATCAAGAATAAGCGAGCCATCTAATTTTCTTGCCTATTCTTCATTGGCATTCTTTTCTCGCAGGCGTGCCCTCAATATTGATATTTGTTGAGGTTAGTTTATCATATTACTATACTCAATATGTTCGCGTATTCTTCTTTGTTTCTATTCCATTGCTTTAAAATTTCCTTGTGGGAATAATATGCACATATTGTTCGTTCATATTTTGGGTAGTATGCGTTATAAAAAAGATATGGATATTAACATTAGAGCTTTCACCTGTTATACAGATAACCTATTGTGTACATGTCCACATGAAGTAAAACCAACATTTGATATATATGCCATACTTACCTTTGGTTGTGATGGAAAACCTAAAAATCAACATTAAGAGAATAATAATTCCACGTACAAACATTACCACAATATTTATGATGTAAATTACATATGTACATAACTAGTAATTACAATACTTATAATTATTTTTCTGTTGCACTAAATACAACATGAATAAATTGTATTCTAATCAACGTAATTCAATTCTAATTTAAAAAATTCAAATATGACAAAATAATGTAAATATGATTGTAGAGTTATTTTTTACAATGATGACAAGTTTGTAGTAGTAAGTACTACTTTCAATTATTGATGGAAAAAATATTCATTCTTATTGGATATTCTTCAGTTGCAGGTTTCATTCGCCAACTTGCCCTTCATATTCATATTAGTGGAGGTTAGTTTGTGGTATTACCATACTCATTATGTTCGCATATCATTTTTTGTTTCGATTCCATGTTATGAAGTGGTTACTACATACATTATCACAATATTTATGATGTAAATAACCTAGCTATACTTCCCAAATCTGTACTTCATAATAACACACTATATAGGGGGAAAACATGTTACTAAGGCTCTGTTCTTTTCGTGGGTAAATTGGATGGATAAAAGGGTGAAGTAGGTTGAAGTGGTTTGAAGTAGGCTTTGTTCTTTTATTGTTTGATTTTTTTCATTTTTCATTTTATTTTAATTTTCTATTTTCTATTTTATATTTTCCAAATTTCAAATTTTTATTTTTTAGTTCCTATTTTTTTATTTGTTATTTGTTATTTCTTTATCTTTATTTTAATTTTTTTACTTCTTTATTTTTTATTTTTCATTTTTACTTTTTAATTTTAATTTTTCTATTTTTTATTATTACTCCTTATTTTTTATTTTTTGTTTTCTGCTTTTTATTTTCTATTTTGCAATTTTAATTTTGTAATTTTGTAATTTTTAATTTTTAATTTTTATTTTCATTTCTTTATTTTTGATTTTACCATTTTTTTGTTTTTTATTTTTTATTTTCACATTTTTTATTGTTTTATATTTTCTTACTTTTATTTTATTCTTCTTTTTTTTGTTCTTTTATTGTTTGTATATATTTTTAATTTTTAAATTTTTTATTGCCAAAAAATGACCTACGAAAAGCAACTTATGAAAAATCTCAAAAAATAAAAAATAAAAAATGAAAACGTAACTATAAAAAATTAAAAACAAATAAAATAAAAAATAAAAATAAAAAAATAAAACAATAACACAATTAAAGACTTAAAAAAACAAAAATAAAAACTAACAAAATAACAAAACTAAAAAAAATATGAAACAGAAAATTAAAAGCCCTAAAAAAAGGTAAAAAAAAATAAAAAGTAAAAAATTAAACAACAAAAAATGAAAAAAATGGAAAACAAAAAAACAAAAAAACAAAAAAAAGAAAATAAAAAAATTAAAAATTAAAAATAAAAAATAACAAATAAAAAATAAATAAATAAAGATAAATGTAAAAACATAAAAAATTACAAATTACAAATAACAAAAACAAAAATTAAAAACAAACAATAAAAAAATAAAAAATAAAAAATAAAAAAAGGAAATAAAAAATAAAAAATAATAAAAAATAACAACAAATAAAAATAAAAACACAAATTTAAAAATACAAAATAAAAATTGAAAAGAAAAATAAAAAATAGGGTTGGGTTGAAGTTGATTAAAGTGGGTTGAAGTGGGTTGACGTAGGTTGGAGTTGGTATTTTTTTTCAAGTGGGTTGAAGTCGATTGAAGTAGGTTAAAGTAGGTTGAAGTGGGTTGAGGTGGGTAAATTGCAATTAAACCATGAAAAGGACAGAGCCTAAATATCTTATTTGTGCAATTAAATCTGCTTCACCGAACACCATAATGATAAAATTTAGTTAATAATAATGCACATAATTTATCTGAAGTAGTGATGGAAACCCCAACCAGAAGTAGTGACATCACTATAAGAAGGCTTCGAGTGAGACTTGCTCGACAAAACGCAAGATGCAGGCTATTTAGCCGGTGTCATCCAGATCACACCCAATCGCACTTCATCGCAGAACGTGAGCAGTATCAATCACAATCTAGAGAAATTCAACTAGCAATTACATGTAGCACTCCACCTGCAAGAAGGCTCATAAACCGTTGGAATTTCACGGGAACTTTGGTTTCTTGTGGGCACTGTCGCGCGGCCATGTGGTTGGATGAGAGAGTCACAAGAGGTGGTGTTTCACAACCTCGATTCATGCTTTGTTGTCAAAGTGGACGTGTTATGTTGCCAGCGTTGCCCCCGCCTCCTCCACTGCTAGCACATTGTTGAATGACCCCAATTTTCTTGAAAATATAAGAATGTATAACTCTATGTTATCATTCACATCAATGGGTGGGTCTATCAATTACTCAATAATGGATGGGCATGGTCCTTACTCCTTCAAAATAAGGCGCAACAATTACCACCCAATCGGATCTTTACTCCCTGCACAAGGACAACGACCCAAATGTGATCAACTATATGTCTATGACACACATGCCAAAGTGCGAAATTGATGCAGCGCGTTAAATAGACAATAAAGTGAACGCGGAGTTGATGAGGAAACCTTACAAGATTTAGAACATATGCTTGATACTGTGAATCCTTATGTGAAGGTTTTTCATAATGCACGTGATATCTTTGAGGCTGATAATGTGATTAATTTAAGCATTCGCATTATTAAAGCACGTCCTGGAAGACAGTACACATTGCCCACTGTGGACGAAGTTGCAGCTCTCATAGTCGGAGGTGACATTGGAGACGAAGAGCACCGGGATATTATTATCCGAAAAATTGGCAGAAGTTTACAACGAGTATATGAAACCCAACCATCGTATATGCCTCTTCAATACCCACTCCTATTCCCATATGGAACGGATGGTTGGACAGCTTACATTGCATATGTGGGGGGATCAAGCACTACTAAAGGAACGGTGACAATGAGGGAATTATATGCATTCCTCATACAGTTTAGGGTTGATGAAGGAAACATTCTACTTCGATGCAGTAGATTGTTCCTTCAATTTACAGTTGATTGTTATGCTGCGATTGCGGCTTGGAGGTTACTATATATAAAAAAGTACCAAATTACACTTCGTGCAGAATTATACAGTGGCTTGCAAGATGCTATTACTGCTGGTGAAAATGATGCCCATGCAGTGGGGAAAAGGTTAGTATTACCTGCTTCATTCACAGGTGGGCCTCGCTATATGAGACAACATTTTCTGGACGCAATGGCCTCTGTAATCAAATGAGTTATCCAGATTTTTTTTTATCACATTCACCTGCAATCCTAATTGACCGGAGATTAGGAAGCTTTAACAACAACCAGGCCAACATGCGAATTACAGACCAGACATTATTGCTCGAGTATTTCGCTTAAGGCTAAACAAACTGAAATGAGACTTCAAAGAGAGAAATCTTTTTGGCAAAGTCATAGCAGGTATTATTGTTATTTAATTATGTCATGTACTTTGGAGATTCTAAAATCTCAATCGTACTTTATTCATGGTCATTTATTTAAATCCTCATAACCTATATTCCTCTATTGCATATATAGATATACATGTTATTAAATTCCAAAAACGGGGATTACCACATGCCCATATATTATTAACCCTTGCAACTGAAGATAAGCCCACATGTGCCGAAGATATCGACCGTATAACATGCGCAGAGCTCCTTGATGAAAACACAAACCCCCTCGCATTCAAAACTGTTACAAGACATATGATACATGGTCCATGTGGCACTAACATCCCGTGCGCTCCATGCACGGATGGTAACACGTGCGCAAAGCATTACCTAAAGACTTTTTGTGATACGACCATTATTAAGGAAAATGGTTTTGTGAAATACAAGCATCGGGATGATGGTGGAAGTGTAACGATTCGTGGTAAGAGAATGGACAACAGATGGGTAATACCATATAACCATGATCTGTGTGTGAAATATGATGAACATATTAATGTTGAGCGGTGTGCACAGAAGAAGGTCATTAAGTACCTTCACAAATACATGCATATGAGAGCTGACAAAGCAACCATAGTCCTCGAAGATAATGTCCATAACCCTGGACATGGAATTGGTCCTTCTAACTATGAAGATGTCAATGAAATTAAACAGTACTTGGATTGCCATTATGTGTCACCGGTGGATGCTATTTGGAGAATATTTGAATTCGAGATCACGCAACATTATCCATCTGTTGAACTATTGCAATACCACTTGTTGGGGCAACAACATGTTGTATTCAATGATCATGATGAACTTCATAGGGTTGTGGAAGAAGGAGAATACAGGGTTACTATGCTTATAGGATGGTTCATTGCGAATATTAAAGATACTGAAGCAAGACGTCACACTTACGCAACATTCCCTTCTTATTATGTGTGGAATAAAGGAATGAGGAAATGGACTAAAAGAAAACAAAGGTATGCATCGGTCGACTGCCCTATGCTCACCCAAACATGGGCGAGAGATACTATCTGTAAATGTTATTGCACATTGTTCAGGGAGCTACGTCATATGAGGATTTAAGAACCATCAGTGGAATCTTATATTCAACTTTTAAGGAAGCTTGCTTGGTATGAGGACTGGTAGACGATGCTAATGAGTGGTATAAGGCACTAGCAGAGGCATCCCCTATGGGCAACTGGGGCTGAATTTCGAAGTATGTTTTGTTCAATGCTAATGTTCTCAGAAGTTTCTGACCCCCATCGATTGTGGGAACAACATTGGGAAGACCTCACTGATGATTTACAGAGATGAATACAAAGAGATCTCAGAGATCACAATTTACAGATTAGTGTGGAACAACGATAAGACCTTGGACTTTACGAAATTGAGATGATTTTGAATAAGAATGGTAGATCTTTAAGGGACTTCCCTCCTATGCCTCTACCTTCACCTAATCTGCTGTGTCAGCTTGGTAACAAACTTATCAGAGAATAGCTTAATTATGATCAAGAACAAGAGAAACATAACCTTGAGATGTTGCTACTAGTATCGAATACAGATCAAATGCCAGTTTTCCAATCTGTTATTCACGCTGATTAACACGAAGAAGGAGGTTGCTTCTTTGTTTATAGCAGTGGGGGGACTGGGAAAACCTATCTTTGGAAAACTATTGTAACACATTTTAAATCAAAATGCTTGATAGTGCTATCCGTGGCATCCTCAGGAATAGCTGCATTATTATTACCTTTTGGGAAAACAGCTCATTCGGTGTTTAAGATACCAATTGATGCGGATGAGACATCTACATGTTCTATTTCTAAACAGTTTGAATTAGCACAAATAATTAGGAAAACATCACTTATCATATGGGATGAGGCTCCCATGACCCGTCGCTACACGGTAGAAGTAGTTGAGCGGTCTTTACGAGATCTATGCAATCAGAACCAAATATTTGGGGGGAAAATGGTCATTTTTGGAGGTGATTTCAGGCAAATACTTCCTGTTGTTACGAAGAGCACTAGAACAGATATTGTTGCATCTTCAATATCAAGGGCAACATTTTGGTCTTACTGCAATATTCAACATCTTAGAACCAACATGCAACTCATGCATTCAAATTCAAGTGACAACGAACATGAGCGGTTGCGGAGTTTTGCAGAATTGACTTTGAATGTTGGTAATGGTCATGTACAAGGATACTCATTTCTTGGTGGTACTAAACTGGATTGGATAGAGATTTCTGAAGAATTTCTCATTAAGAATGATACCAACAGCTTCAAAAACTTGATCGAATTTGTGTACCTAGGTTTGGTGGAAAGATACAGAGACGAATCATACTTTCAAGACCGTTGTATATTGGTCCTCTTAAACACTGATGTGGATGAAATAAATTCCAAGATTTTATCAATGGTTCCTGGCAGTAGCCGTACATACTTGAGTTCTGACACATTCCTGCTAACTAATATTGATTCTGTTATTGATGACATTAATCCACCAGAGATGCTACATGGTATGAACTTTTCAGGATTTCCGAATCATGAAATACAGTTGAAAGTTGGTGTCCCTGTTGTTCTACTGAGAAATCTTGACCCATCAATTGGGTTATGCAACGACACTCGCTTGGTTATTGAAAGACTTGGTACTAAGGTTGTCCAAGCTAAAATCTTGACTTGAGGAAATATTGGGCAAGTAGTGACTATCTCATGAGTTGACGTAAGTCCTTCAGCTAAGGACTCACCATTTGCCTTGAAAAGACGGCAATTCTCTCTGAAATTGGGTTTTGCAATGACTATTAATAAAAGTCAAGGTCAAACATTACATAATGTAGGAGTTTATCTTCCAAAACCTGTGTTCTCCCATGGTCAACTATATGTAGCTATATCTCGCGCCACCTTTCCTTCAGGGTTGCAGTTCTTAATTTGCAACAAAAGGGATGTACCTCATAATATGACTAAAAATATAATAATGGTTTTATCTACAGTAGTATAGATTTCATTTGCTATCATGATGTGTTCACTACATTGGATTATACTAATCTATTTTCTTCTTTTATTAATGGTTAAGATATGTCAGGTTTAGTGCATACTTCTATGCCTATATGTGCCATCAACCCTTGCAATAGATCGGTCACCCTAATTTTTCGACTCATGCGATCAATGACGGTTCGAGTATATGAGCAACGCACACTGTGGAAAGTTACATTCATGGACTATCAGTTATTGGTTTATTGAAGTTGCTAAAAATTTTCCCATCACGTACAAGTATATTGCTTATCAATGCAGTTGATTGTTTTATAGTGTGATGAGACATTCGCCAGCACAGAAGGCGATGCTTAAATTAACCAATGGCGATCTATACTCGATGCTAGCAAAGTTTACCACATCTTCGGGCTCTAGATTGATGCTGTGATAGATGGAGAACGAAATGTGGTCAACAATAATTTAAAGTTGGTTTTTACATCGAGAATGAAACTTCTTAGTGTGGTTGAGCATTATCCTGATATTCCTTACTAGCACCTACCACCTTGTGTGTCATTCATTGATGTCCCTCAGCGTCTACGAGCACATGACAATGTTATAGATACACATAATTTACACGGTGAACTTAACTACTTATATTGCTATATGTATTTCCTCTCAAGTATCTATAGCATTTTCATTTCCTTTTATTGTTTAGATGTCATCGACATGGTAGGGGCAATATCTCCTTTAGAAACGACAAGGAACAGGGGCACTGCAAAGCGCGAATTATTACTTTCTGATATACATCATGTATTTCCATTAGTAGAGATTTTTCCTTATCTATTAACGCATGTTGCTCTCCCTAATATTACTACATCTAATTCTTATATGTAGGATGTGCCCATTAAGGCTAACTTTATGGGGAGATTTCGTAGAAGTTGAGGGAACCCATCTTCAGCAACATTTGGGTATTGAAAATATACTTCTTGCTTCCAGAGTGCACGTTAGAGATTACCAAGGGACCATCACATTCAATTGATACACTTTCACCCATCAAATTTTTTAACACCACTATGATGGTATACGTTATTAATATATTTTTTCCTATACAATATACTTTTAGGAATATCGGCTTCTATTTTACCAATTAGTAGATTGCTGATCAACCCGGATGTTTTAGCAACAGAAGACTTCGAAGGATTGTATATACAACCAATAACCTTAGTTTTACTTTCCATTTTCATTACAAGTTATAGTTATAAACACTTGATCTCACACATGTTACCCTCCTTACAGGTATTAGGTTCTCTGGCACTAGGGTGTGATGACCCATTTTGATTTCATGCGTAAGAGAACATTACGTATGTACAATCTGGAGAAGTTGTTCACCGCTTAAAGGATTAGATTATATGAATATGCATCTACGCGAGATGTAGGCTAGAAATTTCCTTTACAAATGTAACTTTTTCCTTACATATATTCTTTTAAGAAAATATAATCTTTACAGTTCACAATATGCAGGTCAGATATTGCCGACTTTTTATATACGTCATTGAAATTCACCTGTTAATTTATGATGCCTGCACCAATTGCAAAAGAAGTGATCACTCTTACATATTCACTCTGAATGTACCTTACTGTACATGTCAATCTCCAAATTTGACACAAAAGAGGTTTGCATAGTTGATTGCCTCTTGTTATGTACTTTGTTCTACTTTTCCAAATACATGTTTGCATTATTATAACCGTCATGTGCTATTTAAAATTATAGGTATATCTTTAGAGTTCTCTTGCAAGATAATACATATTGCAGAGAGTTTACTGTTCTTCATGAGGATGCTCGAATTTTTTTGGCATAAAAACGACTGCCCAATTGGATGTGTATGCAACGCAGGTATATAGTTTTCCCTACATATCACGTTTAATATAGTTTATTCTTTTATTATTGACTATCCTGTGTTAATATTTTCTACAGCTATATGGTCATCTATCACTTTATGCAATTATGGATGATTACATAGGTCAACCATGAGTATTTATCATGAAGCCCCTACGTCACTATGAAGTAGAAGTTCCTATCGCTATTATTGCACCAGTTTATTGGGAGGAAGAGGTTTATTACTTATAAAAGACCAATGTTAGGTGCACCAGGTAGATCACGTGTAAATATAAACTTCAACGCCATCATTGTCATTCAAATTATTTCTAAAACTTTATTTCCTCTATAGGTCTAGAAGGAGGAGATGGATTCTTCGTAATTAGTGTAATAGATTGGCTGCTCATCATGTTACTTAGCGTGTTTTTTGTCATAATCACTATCTACTATTTTTATCATATTGTTATAGACCTTTTTCTAAGTCATGTGGTTTTTAGTGGTTCACCCCAATGATTATATATCAAGTTGCTATCTACCTATATTTTTCATTGATTATTCTATCATCTTTCCTAAATTATAATATTAACTATATTTACAATGGCTATCGGTTCATTACTTACATAGTATATGTTATGAAATGTCTACTTTAATATGCACCGTGCATCGCACGGGTTCAAACTTGTTGAATTTGGAAAGGAGACAGAGTGAAAGAACATTTACCTTGCCTGCAAAGGAGCGGGGATGGAAGTGAGTGAATTGGTGGAGAGTGAGGATGGAGATGGGTTCAGGCTGTCCCGAGAGATTTTCCGACAACAGTTGGCCAGTGGTGGAGTGCCAGACGGGCTGTTGTTCCCTGTCCAGGCTGGCTAGCGAAACAGAGGGCAAAAAGAAAGAGACCCCCATAAACTTCTCTGGCCGGTACAGCGATGGGAGGCGAACGTGGGAGCTTTACGTGTGA